>PVKE010006084.1:0-55896 GCA_004027555.1 Craseonycteris thonglongyai
GTATACTGAAGTACGTTGGCTCAGTAAAGGTAAAGTTCTTACAAGATTTGTGAACTTAATTGAAGAAATAAAAACATTTATACATGATAAAAATGAAAATTAGGATGAACTAACAGACTCTTGCTGGCTGGTGGATTTGGGTTTTCTTGCTGACACCATGGAAAAATTAGATTCTTTCAATTTGGAGTTGCAGGGAAAAAACAAAAATAGAGTTGAAATGATAAGCTCTGTAAACACATTGAAAGCGAAATGGACTTTGTTCATATCACATCTGCATATCAGTCTCTCGTGCACTTCCCATACATGAGGAAAATGCTAGGTAACAATGAATTAAACGTGTCATTATTTATTGAGACCCTGCAAGTGCTTCAAAAACAGTTTGAAGAGAAATTTCTGCAGTTTACAAATATCGAGCCAATTGTCTCCTTCTGTATCAATCCTTTTACTTGCCAAATAAATGTAATAGAACTAGCCGCAGGTATTGCACATCTTGTTCAGGGGAAAGCAGAAGAACTAGAGTTAGAAATTTTGAACCTTAAGAGCGATATTTTGCTAAAATCCTTAATATCAGAGGACTTATGGAACATAGTTGACAAAGAAAGGTTCCCATTTTTAAAAAAAGCGGCATATAAAATCAAATCGTTTTTCGGGTCAACGTATTTATGTGAATCTTTGTTTTCAAACATGAATTTAATAAAATCATGATATAGATCTCAACTTACCAATGAGCATCTTAATAATTGTTTGCTAACGGGGTTGTCGTCATACTCTCCTAATTACGAGGCACTGGCCAATGAAACGCAATGCCAAAGATCACACTGACAGATTGTTTATTTTATGTTTTCTTTTATGTCTTTTTAAATGATTTTATTATATGTGTGTTTTTTATTTACTTTGTATTACATTTTGTATATATGTTTCTTTGTGTGTATATAATTTGTACAATAAATTTATTATTTTAAAATTATTTTTGCTTATTATTTTTTATTCTTATTCAATAATAAATATCCTTAGAAATAGCTGGTGCCCACTGCCTTACCGATATTTTAAATTCTATTTTTATTTATTTATTTATTTATTTATTTATTTATTTATTTTTGACAGAGGGAGAGAGAGAGAGAGAGAGAGAGAGAGAGAGAGAGAGAGAGAGAGAGATACAGAGACAGAGACAGAGAGAGAACTGAACTGGGGGAACTCCCAGTTCAGCATATGGTTCTGCAAGGGCCGGGGCCGGGGCCGGATTCGATCCTCGGTCCCCGGTGCTGCAAAGTGAGTGCTTAACCCACTGAGCCATCCCGGCTTCCCCCCATCAATATTTTAGAATGCGCCCTAGGGTATAAAAAGGAACCCCTGCTCTATGGATATGAGCAGAGGTCCAAACAATGAAAGAGTCTCCTCTAGCCTCTTTTGTATTCGTTATTGCCAACTTCACATTTCCATCCTCGGGTCCTTCCCAGTCTGATTTCTCTCACATTTGTTTCAAAGGCCCAAAGCTTCATTCCTGACTGAAATTTTAGAAAAATGATTGCATTCCTTCTAATTAAAAGAATTACAAAATGTTACTAAGTCATTGTCAATTAAACTGTAATGGGAACGTGTTGGCTCTGAAACTGAGAGATCGTTTGGCGAGTACCAACTCAGCCCCCGGCAAGCTGTGTGCCTTTAGGAAAGACAGCTCACCTTCCTGGGCCTCATCTGTAAGAGGAGAAGATGAACTTACACAATCTGTCAAGAATTTTCCAACTTTAATTCTGAATAAATTAAGTAGTAGTATTTCTGTTGTAGCCCCAGTTCAGATGAATAGTAAGTTTACCCATTGAAATAATATAAGGGAGTCCAAGTAACCAAGAGAGTTGCTAAGTTATGATAGGCAAGTCTAAACGAGAATTAGGAGAAGCAGGGAGCTGGTAGGTGGCAGCCTGTAACTGGGCTGTGGAGGAGCTGGGCTTTATTACTAAGGATGAGCAAAGTGTGGACTTCCTCTAAGGCCCCACTAACCACCCTGCAAAGGAGCTCTCATGTGTTAGTGTCGCTGATCCCTGCACTGAGCTACACAGCCTCGTCTTCCACCCAGGCTTCCTTTACATACCTCATCCATTTCCTCTGGGAACCCTATCTGGCCTCATTTGATCCATTCTAGAACAGCTGCAGAGGAGGTGGGTCCAACAGCACAGAGTTTGCTCAGAAGAAAGGAGATAAGTGACATGGTGACATCTGCACTTGTAACTGAATGAAAAAGTATGAACAGATTTTGACAAAATTCTCCCAGCTGTTATTATGCATGTTTCCTACCTGTCCCAGGAGGCTTATAAAGAACAACTACACCAGGTGGTTATTGCTCACAAAGAGGCTTCATACACACACACACACACACACACACACACACACACACGATATGAATATACAATATCCTTGTGACTATATAATATTGATAATATAATATTCTCAGCTGTTAGTTCCTAGAGTATGAGCTACTTGCATTTGGGGATAATGTGGAATATATCACTACACCCCAGCACCTGGAAGACAGTACTAACAGAGCTGGTCTTCAAAACACTCTAGAGACATGAAAGAAAAGTTGAGAATCATTTTCATTTTAAGGCTATTTGATTATAAATAATATTCTCCCTTTTAAAAAGTACCCACAATGTTGTATTTTGGTTTTTAATTTAGAAGTGAGTTGCCTATGGTGTGGCCTATCTCCTTGCACTTGGGTTCTCTAATTGGAATCTCCTCTTTTGCATAAATAGCTACGGTAATTCATTTGCTCACCCCTCAACCATACAGCATACATGGTACAACGCAGCATCCAATGTGAGAAACCTTCCTGTAGTCAGCTCTACCTTCCTTAATTTTAGTAGCTTGTGTTTCATAAAAGTCTACGAGCAATCTCATGTACTCTTAAACCTCTTTCTGATACTCCCTTACCGTGCTACGCATCTTTGGGCAAGTTACTGCACTTACTGTTTTGTGATCTGCACTAATAGGGATAGTAATAGAAACTATTATGGATTTGTAATGCGTTTTAAATGAGTTAATTCAGGTAATGTGTTCAAAACAGTACCTGACAAATAATGTGTTCAATAAGTTTTAACTATTATTAACTATGACTATTAATAGTACTTTTTCCCTCTTATGTTAAACTTTTGGTAAAGCCATTTTGATAAATTAACTGATTTAAAAATCAATTACACAGAAGGTATATGGAAAATCTCTGTATCTTCCCCTCAATTTTTCAATGAACCTAAAACAAGGCTCTAAAAAATTGTCTTAATTTAAAAGACAACTTTCAAAATCAATTCCTCTGCAGACTAGTTTATATAAAATGAAAGCCCATGTGGAGGGTCACTTTTTCTATCACATGTTCTTACAATAAGTTGCAAATTTGCAAGTTCTTCTGCATCCAATCTCCCCAGTGATACACAGCACTTACAACCTTATGAAATACATTCAGCCTTACTAGGCATGACTGCTGTAGCTATTAAAGTTCTCTTAACATGTATCTAAATGCAATTAAATCTAGTTTAATCTAAAACATCTTAAAATAAAAATTTTCAGTAAATGTCAAGACATATATCCTAAAAAAATTTTAAGTGAGTAAAAGTGGATCAAAGAAATAAAACATAAGGAGTCAAAAATAATTCCCCCATTTATTAAAATGTAATCAGTGTGATAGTTATTAGAGACTTAAAAGTGAGGAGTAGGTTTTTAGATAACTTTGCTTTTTAAAAAGTATTAATTTTTTTCAGTTTTATATCCCATATATGAGTGAAGTCATATGGTTCTTGACTTTTTTGTCTGTCTTATTTTACTTAGCAGGACAAAGGAACAAGACAAAGAAATAAAATCTCATCGACACAGCAGTTGTTTCCTGGTTACCTTTGGGAAAGAGGAGAGGGGGATGGGAGAGGATGGAGGGAACATCAAACATATGATGATGGAGAATTGACTCTGGGTGTTGAACACACGATACAACACCTAGATGACGTGTTATAGAATTATACACTTGAAACCTATATAATTTTACTAACCAATGTGTCTCCATTAAATGTAATAATAAAGTTAAAAAAAAGAAAAATACGTCTTAAATTTTCCAAGAACATGATCATAAAGAGTTGTAAAGACACTCAGTTTCTTAATATGAAAATAAAACAAATAAAGAGTAACAAAAAAATCACTCATTTTTCTACCATTTTTTGAATGCCATAAGATAAACAGTAATAGCTCGCAGCTTTACCCATCCAATTCTTCCTGCTGAGGTAACCACTGTTAACAATGTGGTAAGCTTCCTTCCAGACTTTTTCTACACTGGTATAAATTTATCTAGTTCGTTAAAGAAATAATACCATAGGCACTGTATTGTAAATTGCCCTTTATAGCATGGGCATATTTTTATATACATATGCATATCTCATTCTTATTAAAGGTTCTATACTTTTCCCTGATATCAGTACACCAGTTATTTAAGCCAGTGTGAATGGGCGTTGAATTTTAGGTGATCTCATTTGTCCTTAATTTTCTTTTTCTATTCTTTTGCTCTACTGTGTATCCTTGGACAAGTTACTTAATTTTTTCAAATAATGATTCAGTAATCATTTTAAATAATCTTTTGGAAATTATTTTAGATATAATTTTATTTAATTTGTTTTCTTAAAAAAAAAAAAGGATAATAATCCCAACAAAATCTTTTAAGACAGGATCATATTCTAAATATCCTTGAACCATAGGCCCTCAAAGAGACTTAAATACGTGTGACTGAAGAAAGAAGGGAAGGAAGGGGAAAAGTGTGATATGGTTTCGGTTTGCTCTTTTCATCTGAGGCCCTCTCACTTATCTGCTGACCTTCCTGTGAGTAGGAGGAGAAAGAGCACTGTGTAAGAAGAGAGGGTGTAGACAGCTTCCTACAGGCAGGGGCTGAGCACTGGGGTTTCTGCACATTCCTGGAGGGGATCCAGAGCAGGGTGGCATTTAGCAGGAGGTGAGATTAAAAAATAATGTCGTCTGTTCTTCCAGAGGCCACTGGCCACCAAGTGCCATAGGCCTGCTTCCCCATTGTCAATACCTTGAACTCCAGGTAAACCAGGACATATTCAAATGTCATAACAGAACGATTTTTAAAGCCAAACAGAAATCATATTTGGATTAGTCGTAGTATCTGCTAGCTTTGATGATTTAGAAGAAATGCCTGTGTTAAATGAACAGATTTATTAAGAGCTTCTGACATCAGTAACCTCTTCTTCAGTTAGTACACAAAACACCTCAATCATTCTTGCTGTTTTAAATACTTGAGTGAGAATAAAAATAAAGCGCATATGCATTCTCTAATTAAAGAAGCAGCATCTCCATTTGCTATCAGCCAAGGGGTTGGGGACCTAATGAAAAAAGGAGGGGCATTTGGACAATGCGCAGAAGTGGTGGGAGGGGAGTGGTGAGGGAGAAAGTCAGCCTCGTGCCTTATAATGTAACTGGACCGTTAAGAGATACGAACAAGAAACCTTGTGTCTATATGACCTTTTAGTTTTGCTCCTCAAGGCTAAATTGTTCTTTCTCTCCATGTCTCAAATTCACGTTCCCAAGTTTAGATCTAGCATTCACCCTGATCCTTTCAGCTATGGCAATGAACAGAGAAAATTTGTTAAGAGATTCATGTTGGATGGCAATGGTTGAAATCTATCGGGACAGTTTTATGCCCTCAGAAGAAAGGGGCACACTTGGAATGCAGCAGAAAAGTATCTGAGGAAGTTCGTGCAGTGAATTTCTACCTTGTCTGTGTAGGGGTGGCCCAGCCTGCTTAACTGTTCTACCCACATGGCCAGGCTGTCTCTCTAGGCCCCTCCTCCCATCTCACCAAACATCCCAAGAGCTTCATTTAGTTCCTCTAATGGGCTTCGGATTCTGGTATCATCAGTTCACTGTGAAAACTCCAGCAAACCAAATACTCCAACGCCTGCTTTCCCATGTACTTGGTGAGCATTTAGGTTTCATCTTCATGCACCCTCCTCTCCCCTTCCTTCTGTGTAAGGAGAGTGATAGCTAGTTGGCCTGTGGACAAGCAAAAACTGCCTGACTTGTCTAGTTGCACCTTTAGAACAGCTGAGCCTCAGGCTTCACACTGTACTGGTCACTCAGGGCTTCTAAATTGGCCATTCCTAATTCTGGATTCAGCAGCAAGGGGAGCGAGGGACAGGCCATCTTATTTCAATTTCATTTTCTTAATTTGGAGTCAAGTAATTTTGATTGCAATTATGAGAACACAGACTCTAAAGTTTGCTGAATTATATATTTCCTCAAGAGCCCCATCAATGCCCTTAAAAAGGCAACAGCACAGCCTGCTATACACTACTCAAACTATCACATCGGGAGGCATCTTAGAACAAAGAAGAATCCTCCATGACTAGAACAAGGAAGAAGCTGACTCGTGATTGAGACTAGCGATGTAAACGCCTAGCATTTTGAAAGCAGAGACACAGAGATGTGAGAAAAAATTAGTACTCAGGTGGAGGTACGTTAGCATGACTTTGTAATTGAAATAAAATACAATATTACAGCATTTGTTATTGTTGTTCCAAATTTATTCTTCCTTTATGTGGCACTGGTACTCTCATTTTCCCTTGGGAGAGCTATTGCTCACACACTTCCATTTCATTTTTCATGTAGAGCAGATTTCACGCATAGGATACAAGAATGGAACATGTGGTCTAGACTAGCCTAGTTACCACATTCCATCTTGCTTGTCCCGGTATAATTTTAAAATGGGCAGGTACCTCAGAGCCAAGAAGATGCTGTGTGAGGACTTCTATTGGAGATTTCCAAACAGCAAACTCTCCCAACTGCTGGCTAGGGATGAGATAATGGAATGTGAGGCTTCTTTGGTGTGTATGTGCAGAACTGAGGTCCTGAGCAACTCTAAAAAGCAGAGTCAGGGGGAAGCTGGGATGGCTCAGCGGGCTAAGCGCTTGCTTTGCAGCCCTGGAGACCAGGGATCGAATCCTGGCTCTGGCCCACGTGGACCCATGTGTGCCCCCAGTTCAGTTCTTGCCGGGGCCTATGTGGGAGGCTCCTGACCCAGTTTCTGCCCTGTGCAGCCCTGCACCCACCTGTGGAGTGAAACTATATGCTGTCAACTATGGAGACTGCTCTGGGCCCTCCCCCTTCTCTCTGTCTCTCCCTGTCTGTCTCTCTCTCTCTCTGTCAAAAACAAATAAAAATAAATCTTTAAAAAAAGAAAGAAAAAAAAAAAAGCAGAGTCAGGAGAGGGAGCCAGGAAACATTGAGCCCTGAATCAGGTTGTACTTAGGGAAGAACTAACCATGGGTTTTTCAGTTTACATCAAGCAATAAATTTTTCTTTAGTGTAAGTTAATACACCAATGGCAGGAGAGAAACCCTTATCAGGGCTGGCATTTTTTCAATTCAGAAAATAATACCTGAAACACCCACCCAAATTTTTCTGCTTTTCATTTAAGTCCATTCTTAAACAGTCAACAAGTTTTCAACACCACCAGAAATTAATCTGTCACTCCCCTAGGTCACCCAAGAAGTATTAGAGTATATTCCATGTTTGTACAAAGTTCTTTCAAATTAAATGAAAATGTGGCTGTAGTATCTCAATTGCAATTAGTAAGTATGTGTGTTTGGAATGAACACTGCAATAACTGAGGGGGAAATCCATAAAATGGGAAGTGCCTACTTATTACCTATACATTCACCCTTTAAGACAAAAGTTGAAGCCTCAACTTAGTCTTCCCACCCCTCAATTTGCTATGACAACTCTAAATAGACTGGCTTAGAATACAAATAAGTGACTTATATGCAAACCTCACGTGTAGTCAGGTGGAAAATCTACTTAATAATGTTATTTTACAACTAGTGTTAAAAAGTTAACCCAATTAAATCCATTCTTTGAAAAAAATATACGGTAAATATTATAGTAGCATAAAAGATTACTGATTTGCAGCAGTTCTCCCCAGTGATACTAAAGTTTCCAAATTCTGCCTATTTTCTGTCTTAGTCATAAAGTGAAGCTCTCAGTCTTCACAACTTCCAAATCTACTACTTGTGCTCTTATAAAAATTTTCCATCTATGAAAATAATTTATATGAGTGTAGTATCAGGGTCTGAGCAGAAAAAAACCATATAATATTTTTCAACTGAAAAAAAAATTAACATAAGAATTTGGAAAAAAAAAAAAAAGAACTAGAGACTGGAAGCAGTCTCCTACTGATAAGATGAAGAGCCCTTGCTAAGACAATGCTGATGGATAGGGAAGTACTGGAAAGTTTAAGTTCTTTCTCCTTTCCGTCTAAGGTCTCCTATTGGTAGAACCCAGTTAAGGATCAGCTGGTAACAAATGAACATGGTGTGCGGAATCCTGATTAGTGCATCACAAAAAGGAGCATAACTGAATAGGCTGGTAGCCTATGGTCATGCTAGTAAGGATTGACCAATGCTAACACTTACATAAAATTAAGAGTATAAGTATGTAACCAAAGTGTCTGCCACTAAGGAACCCACTGGCTCCTCAGTCTTGTAGAAACACTTGTTCTTTAACAATTTTTATAAAATGGTAAGGATGGAAGTTGGACTTTTAATACCTTTCTTACATACTATTATATTAATATATGATTGATGCCCAGAAACATCTTTATATATTTTGAACAACTAAGGTTTGTTTTTTTTATTCCTGATCACATCTAATTTTAATTATTTAATTTAATTTAATTTAATTTTACTGCCCTTTTTTTCATTTAAGTCACACCTAGGAAGTTTTTTCCTTTGCCTTATGTTGTGGCAGATAAGAAATGGGGCCATTTCTCTCTGAAAACTAGAAAGACATACTGAGAAAAGAGTTATTAAAGGTTTGGGGTAATGAGGGGTTGTTTGTGATAAACAACTAAAAAGTGTATTTAATTAGATATCTCCTCTTGTAACAGCTCCTCACTCATTTTGTTCAGGCGGAATTCCTCTCTGGCCTTATTTCCTTTATGAGGGCTCTCCCAATAAGCTTCTGGCCCTCTGCCTCTCCATTGTTCATTTTGCTTCATTTCCTGATCTCTTCACTGCTTCTCTCCTGGGATTCCCTGAAAATTCAAAATTCTTTATTATTATTTTCAATAAGTCAACTCCTTACTCGCACTGCCATTTCTTATTTCAGACCATCCCCATGGGAAGACTTCACATTTTCTATTCAACCTCAATGGAGGTTTGCTATTCTGCCCTGAGATTAATGTTGTTATTCTTAGAAAGAAGAACTATCTGCGGTTTTCCTTCTTTCACCCTTCCCTTTCTCTCTCTCTCTCCCTCCTTCCCCCTTCCCTCTCCCTCTGTTTCTTTCTTTCCTATTTTCTTGTTAATTTTTATGCTGAAATAATTATAGATTCATATACCAGTACCTTTCCAAGAACTATTGCAGATAATCCTAGGTACCCTAGATAATCACTCAGTTTCCCCAAAGGTAACTTCTTGCAAAACCATAGTACAATATCGTAACCAGAATATCCACATGGGTTCAGACAAAGTACAGAACATTTCCATTGCCACCAGAATACTTAATGTTACCCTTTTATAGCCAAACCTACTTCCCTCCCACCTTGACTTCCTCCATACTCCTGAAAACCACTAACCTATTATTCTTCATTTGTATAATTTTGTCATTTGATGAATATCATATATAAATAGAATCAAACAGTTCATAGTCATTCAAAATTGACTTTTGTCACTTGGAGTGGTTTTAATTTGCGTTTCTTTCGTGGCTAATATTATTGAGCATGTTGTCACGTGCCAATTTGCCATCTATATATCTTATTTAGTAAAATATCTCTGTATGTCTTTTGCTCATGTTCTAATTAGATTGTTTACTTTTTTTTTAATTAGCTGCTAAGTGTTGAGAATTCTTTATATAAGGGAAAAACAAAAACAAAAACAGAAACCTGCCAGTGTGCAGCTCTTCAGGTCCTGAGGTTCCTAGATGGTCTGTCCTCATTACTTTTCAGAGTATACTTGTTTGTTTCATATATAATTTGTAGGATTTTTAGTTATCCTTAGTGAGATTAATAGGAAAAAGTATGTCTACTGCATGTTCCCAGAGGTGGCAGTCTCTCATCATTTTAAAAATGGCATTTTATTTTACTGTATGAGTTAATTTTTAGTATCCACCAGATACCAAATACTATCCCTTGTACAGAACTTAGCATTGGTGTCTGTGATTGAGTATGATTATATTCACTCAATTCCCAGCCAAATCCAGCTTAAAATTCTATCTTTAAATTAGCTGTCATGATTCTGGCCCTTGGAAGACTCTGAAGTTTAGATGTGGAAATATATTTGACATCAATTAAATATTTGTTGGAAATAGCCTTTTCTGACACTCTTTACTGTGTTTATTTAGGGCACCTTTTCTGTTTCTAGCCTAGCTTCTCATTACCTGTCCATAGTGATTAGTTCATAGATGGGAGTGCTACTAAAACTCATCACAGTTTTACCTGTGTTCTATGAGGAGTGGTCAAGAAATTCAGGGAACAGGTTATTTGAGAGATGAGAGTAACAGTTTGAATGTGTGACCTATTATTAGCATTATGTGCCAAATGTCAGCCTACTTGCACCCGTGTTCTTTCAGATATCAATGGAGAACCACGTCGAACATAAAGCAAACTACAAGTATGTGTAAAATTGAATTTCTTATCATCATTAAGTTCCTCACAAAATAAGGGAAAACACCTCAAACCATTTTGGAAGAGATGCCAATGGTTTACGGGGACTGTTGCCCTAGAAATTCAGTTTATTAGTGGCACGGCCTTTCCAAGCAAGGCCGAGAGTTGATTGAAGACGGCCTTTGACGAGGATGCCCTGTTGAGTGAGGTCACTCCCTCAGACATTGTCAAAGAAGCTGAAAATGCGTAATGGAAGACACCAGGTTGAATAAAAAACAGCTTGCAGAAATAGTTGGAGTATCACCTACAACCATTTTAAATATTCTCCATCAGCATGTAAGGATGTCAAAAGTCAGCACAAGATGGGTCCTGAGAATGCTCACGCCACTTCAAAAACACCAGCGTATTGAGTGTTCATGACAGTTTTTGGACCTGTGCAGAGAAAACAAAGATGGAGTTTTAAACTGGATTGTCACTGGAGATGAAACTTGAGTTCATCATGATGAGTCTGAGACAAAGCAGGAGTCTGTGTTGTGGCGTGAAAAGGACACACCACCCCCTAAGAAATTCAAGGTGTTGCACTTGGCTGGAAAAATCGTGGCTACGGCCAAGATAAGGCTGTCGCAATAACCAGAGAGGACTGTTCCAATCTGCAAAGCAGTTAAAAGAATCTGTGAAGGGAAAAAGAGGAGAAAAACAAACTGAAGTGGTGCTGCTTTTGTACGACAACGCACCCATGCACAAGAGCAATGCCATGCTGGCTACTCTTTATGACTGTGGCTTCCAAACATTAAACAACCGTCTCTTCAGTCCAGAACTGGCTCCATTTGATTATTTGGCCCCAAATATGAAAAAACAGCTTCGAGGGAAGAAATTTACAGGCAACCAAGAGGTTAAAGCTTCAATTTGAAGGCAAAAACAGAACTCTTTTTCCCCGAAGGCATAAATAAACTTATTGAAAGATCTGAAAAATGTATTAGAGTTAAGGGTGACTATAGTAAAAAGAAAACTTAATAAAGTTTTGTTGTTGTTGTTGTTGTTTTACCCTTCTTCCCCTTCATTCTGCAAATTTCTTGACCACCCCTTGTATTGGCTGGAGTTAGCTAGACTATTTATTTTTCTCTCTAGTTAGGAGAGGCAAAGTTGGGTTCTTTGAAAAACAAGTAAACACATTCCCACATGAGGTGAAATGAAATTAAGATGATAATGTTTTATTTTAAATCATCCCTGTACTCAATTCTCTTCCCCGCTGCCTCATAAGGCAAGAAACTATATCCTTTGTTTTTATATCCCAAACACTGAGCAGCTAGTGAGTGCTCAGCAAATGTAGATGAATGACTACCGTAAACAAAGGAATCGACCCTTCTGACTCCAAGTGTTTCCTACAAGGCAAAGCTAATAGAAAAAATGTGTGAGAACAACAGGGAAGATCTCAGATGTTCTGTCTCTTATTTAACTACTGAACACTATTGAGGGCAACTAGAGGACCTGATTAATTACTGTATGGGCGATGTTATGTTCCCAATTTTGCCCTTCTCTTCTTCCTTTCTGTTTCACTGTGGGAATTAAGCTCAAGGTCAGACCCTGAGAGACACACAGTTCCCCATACCTGTCATCAGAAAGAAGTCCTGCTCTCAGAATCGTCACCAAAGCAAATGTTTTTTTACCCCTACCTCTTCCTTATTCCTTGTCTGGTATCTGATGGTGACATGGATGCTGACAGCAATATGGATGCTGACAGCCTGGGCTCCCTGCCTTGCATATCGTAACTTCCTCACCAAGAAATGATGCACACTCTGATGTGAAGTTACTGGCTACAATGACATTTTTCTTTATAAGTTATCTCTTCATTTCCTGGTGGCTTAGGTTTCCATGAGCTGTGCCTGTCTGAGTTTGGGAAAAATCATATCACTGAATTCTTCTCAAATTTAAGAATTACCAAGGGATCTTATTAAATTCAAGATTTTTTTCTGGTAGGTCTGGAGTTGGGCCAGAAATACTGTACATCTAATAAGTTCCTAGCTGATGCAACTGGTTTACCCACAAAACTTTGAGTAGAAGAGATTTGACCATCTTGAACCTCACTGTTCTTACTTATAACCCTGGGAAAATAACGTGATTACTTGTAGGAACTGAGATATTTAATGTGAATAGATGGTAGTAAGGACTTGCAGCTCACTCTATAAATCTAAAATGTACACGTATTTTTGCCTTCCCTTGTGATTACATTAGCTCAGTTATTCTCAAGAGTGACCCAATATCAAGAGTCATTCCCAAGTGGAAATGTAACTGCTGAGACTCCAGGGTCAATAAGAGATACATTGGCTCAAAATAAACAAGGGAAACCGGGATGGCTCAGCAGGTTAAGCGTTCGCTTTGGAGCCCCAGGGTCTGAGGATCAAATCCTGACCCTGGCCCATGCAAACTCATGTGCTAAACTGGCATGTACTTCCCACGAGGGAGGCCCCTAGTTCAATTCTCACCACCCCCGGTTCAGCCCCTGGCTTAAGGGAGCATGCCTCCCATGGGGGAGGCCCCCAGCCCAGCTCCTGCCCTGCGCGGCCCCTACCCACCTGTGTGGAATGAAATCATGTGGAAAATTGATGATGTACAACTATGGAGACTGCTTTGGGCCCTCCCCCTTCTCTCTGTCTCTCTCTGTCTCTGTCTCTCTCTTTCTGTCAAAAACAACAAAATAAATCTGAAAATAAATAAATAAATAAATAAATGTGCAAACTAACATCCGTGCTGGCACAGGTGCCTGAAATTCTCAGCTGTGTTATCATTTATAACAGAATATGTAGCATGGAAGGAACACTAGGGAGTGCCTACAGGAGTGAATTCCAAAACTAAAATCATCTTAGGACTGATGAAAGTCCAAAGACCCACCCTGAACTCACACTGACTTAAGAGAGGTGTTCACACATCTGTGTCAACTGCGTCTTCCAGATGATTCTGATGGAGCCATTCTCAGACTCGATTTTATATCTATTGAGCTCTAGTTCTGTCACTTCAAAATAAAAGAACCAAGACCTGCTGAGCTGGTTGTATCTTTCTCTTATTTTTTAAACACAGGAAACCAGGGCACTAGTGGGGCTCAAGGAAACCAGAAAACTAGGAAGGGGAAATTTTCACCTAAGACAAAAGCAGTCCTAAAATCAACAGAATGAACAAAGCCAAGATCTAGGAAATCAGAAGGAACATTTAACTTACCAAACAAGGACAGGTTCAGGGACAATGGGTACCTGTCTGCATCCATTATCTTTCCCATTGGGGTGGGGGTGGTGGTATCTGATTCAAACTATGAAAACTGCATAGTCAGACACTGTCTTTCCCCCTGGAAGCTAAGGTAAAGGCAGTGGGTTACAGTGAACAAATCAGACACTCCTGCCCAAGATATTAAATATTGAGAAGTGAGACAAAGGCAAATGAATGATTTGAATTATTTTGATTGCAGTAGTGGGGAGCTAAAGTGGCAAAAGCAACATTTTGCTGGGCTTTTCTCCATCAAAAGTGATCTTTCTGTTTCTGGGTTCTGTAGAGCTGCTTTGATTCTTATTTGACTGGCTAGTCTAGTTCTTCAGCCATTTAGCAGGTGTATAAACCTTCAATATGCTTTGACTTCTCTGGTATTGAAGAAGTCAAAGTCAATCTCTGTTGTGGCTTGCAATTGAATGCACTGTTATGGATTCAGCAGATATTAAAACCATAGCATAAAAATAGAAATTCATCACCATGGAGATGAAAACAAGTTCAACGTTGTAGAAACAAATGGAGATATGGATGAGATACAGGATCTCACTAAAAATTTATGATAATTCCTGATATTATGACTGGATTTATGGGCTGATCATATATAGCTAGCTTATTTGGCAAATCAAGAAGATTTGCACTCTAAACATCTTCCTGCTCATCCTTGACTCTTAACTTGTTCTCCTTTGGTATCATCTCTGATCTTCATCCTATTCATTTATTCAGCGAACATTTGTGAAGGTCCTCAGTATGCCAAGGCAATGTACTCAGCTCTGAGAAACAGGATAGACATCAGTCTAGTGAGGGGTGGTGAACCTATGGCACACATGCCCAAAGTGGCACGCTGAGCAATTATTTCAGCATGTGGAATTATTGTTTTTTGTTATAAAAACATCCTATGCCTCTTGTAGACATAAAAATAATCGATACCTCTATCTCACTTGATGGGTTGGCATGCAAGTCAAGCAAGTATACTCTTATTTCATAAACTTTGGCACTCAATTGCCAAAAGGTTCACCACCCCTGGGTCTCTTCACAAGCTCTCTGAATCTAGTGAAATATACACATAAATAATCACTGTTATGAAAAGATGTGCTGTACTGGGGGGGAGGGTGGGTGGGGGTTGTACAATGGAAGATGATTTTCCTAGGGGATTTAGGAAAGGCCTGAGAGAATATAAGTCACTTAATTTGGGTCTTGAAGAATGAGTACATATTTTTAAAGTGGACAGAATGGAGAATAAGATAGATATTTCAAACAGGCAAATAAATGTGTACTGCATTTAGGCATAGCATTTCACAGAGAAATAAGTTTAAATAAGGACAAGAAGGAGGTCCTATAGGGTTATGTAGAGGATATAAATAGCAGTCCACAGACTCAAGTAGGCAAAATATAACTTACTTTTTTATATATAAATTCATTTTCTGTTTTGATTTTCCATTTAGCTAATTGACAGACAGAAATAAAATCTCACTCATTTCAAAGTCTTTCCCTCATATGCTTTGATTGGATATAAATTCTATGAGATTTACACAATGCCAACCCATGGTGGGGAGACAAACCTAGAATTTTCCCACATGCTCTTTTATTTTTGTCCCTACATTCACTGGTGAGTCCTCTTTCTCCTCGAAGTCCACTCAAGGGTATCTCTACTCTCAGTTGTTTCTGCCCTCTTCAGTATATAGGAAATAATTGGTCACCCTCAGATCACACTGGAGCCCAAGAAACAACAGAGGGGTTCTATAGAGCCTCTGTCGAACATCTTTCGCTGTCTCCTTTATAGTCATAAACATTAAACTCTCAGTGCTAATGAAGTATGAGCAGAGGCTCCCTGTGCAGAACTTTGTCACTCTTACAAATAAGAAATTTAGGCTTTAAATGGAAGAAAAAACCTTGAAGTTTTACGTAGGTCAGTGAAATTAACAAAGTGAAGCTTTGAAATATTCACTTTGACAACAGGGTGGTCGATGGGTCAGAAGGGTAGAAAATAGAGAAAGGGAGCATAGTAATGAAGTGAGTGCAGAGGTTGAGAAATGGTGAGAGCTGTGATTAAGGAAGTGGAAGTAGGGCTGTAGGCAGTGAAGGAAAGGGAGAAGCAAGGACAGCCCTTATTAAAACCAATGCCACTACATTTATTCACTCACAGCAAGAACAGTAGATATCAGAGCTGGAAACGTCTTAGGAATCAGCTAGCTCAAGTTGCTCGTATTTCAGATGAAACATAGGAGGCCAAAAGAGACAGTCACAGCATAGATAAAACTAAGCCAAGTTTCCTGCCTCTAATTGTGAAAATTGCTCTACTACACTTGGCGTCCTCCCTGACATAGCAAATGCAACCAAACAGAGATATTAGGTTAACTTGAATTGGAAATCTTTGATGTGATAGGTACTATGCTGCGTTCTTTATATTTATTATTTCTAATGCTCACAAGTACTCTGCATTGTAGATAAGATAATCTGTACTTCACAGATAGGGAAGTTGAGGTACAGAGAGATGAAGTAATTTGTCCAAGTTCACTCAGGTAGTATATGATAAAGTCTGAATTTAACCCTATTTGATCTGATTTCATATGCACTTGTAGTTGAACACTATGGGATACATATATAATGACTAAATATCTTAGAAGACTGAATCTCTTTCTCTAAGACTTGGGCAGTGTCTGCCAGTTAAAGGCTTGGGCTGGGGGAAAATGTTTTGGTGCCTCTTGGAACCATGATCAGTTGTTTAGCTCTTTGCTAATAAACTGACCTCTCCAAGCCAATGGGCCAGACTTAGTTCTTCCTTAATGTAGGTGAGCACTTGGAATTCAGTCCTCGATTGAAAACACAGCTCTTCCCACAGATTCCCCAACCCCCAGGTCAATGTGTGCCTTAGAGATAGCTCCTTTTTTAGGGAAGATGAGCACATAATGGTATTGGCCAAATCATACTTGACTAATAATTGCTCCACAACCCCTGTGTGTACACACACACACACAAACACACATCTACATATGTGTGCACTCATATATGCACACACACAGCAATATCTGTACACACATGTACATGGGAGTTCAGCCTGAGTCCTGAGCTGTAGAATAGATGGCAACGTTCCTCAAATGCTACCAAGAAGCCTCTCTCTCCCTTGTCCCCCTAAATATTAGTTTAGTACTTCTTCTGTATCACTAGGGACCTCCCTGAAACCAAGTATTGATGCTGACTTATCCGAACAGGTAAAACCACCCAAGCTGTCCTTGCCTGACTTCCTTAGGTTCTGAAAGATGTGCTCATGTCCAGTCACCTGGGCACAGCCGTGCCTAGGGGTTGTTCACCTGGAGATGAGATTTTTTTGGAGGGTCCATCACTCCATACACCAAGATGCAGACCAGCGCTAGTCCCTAATGGAACTCTCATAGTCCCTGGCTACATGAGGAAAACAAAATGAACCCTAGTTAATTTTTCGTAATATAAAATGTACTCAAAAGGCTATTGCTTCCTTCTGGCATAACATCCCTTTAATGTTATGTTGTTAAATGTCTTTTCTTTGTTACATGATGGTGATAGTAGATGGCATTTGTTTTTCAAAATATTCTCACATTGCAAACAACACAGCTAATCCTCTCTCAGTCCCAATAATATAGTATTATTGGTCCATGAAATACAAATATGTGGAGACGAGTGTCCATGCATGAGCAGGAAGAGGGAGAGAAAGCACACCAGGAGAAGGTCTTAGAGGCCTAGCAGGCCTGTCTGTTAAAACCCTACAGAAGAGGATGGAGAAGGCAGAGATGTTGATTAAGAGGACACCATGTTCTCAGTGCTGTGATAGAGCAAGTGCATATGTTCATTATCTTTGTGCATGTTTACAGAATCTTCTAAGAAAGGTAGCATTATCTTTAGTGTACAGATAAGTAAACTAATATTCAAAAGTTAAAATGAGTTGACTAAGGTGACATAGTGGATAGTGACAAAGCCATAACTTGTCCAAAGCCCAGAATTTTGTTTTTCTCTCTTGAACACTGTGACACTGTCAAGTACAATACATTAAATTCAATAGGCTGGCTGAATGGCATGTCACAGTGTTTGTGCATTGCTCTAATATGTGACAACAATACTATATATAAGCCCTTTGAGATGTTTTTGTTTATTCATACTGGAATCACTCTGGGTTGAGGACATTGTAAAATCCCATCAACTATAATTTACCTTGTTTTTTTTGTTTGTTTTTTTGACACCACTGTTGCTAGTTGGTTTTTAATCCCAAGGAATGAGCTCTTAATTGGATCTGTCTTTGCCACTGCCAGAGTCAATTAAAGAGAATGTTTCAAAGAAAAAGTCTCCAATTAGAATGCACAGGAATATGGAATATTTCTAGGTATTACATGCCACAAATAAATTTCATTCTAATTGTTCATAATCACAGTTTAGAGGCCTCCAGAGGATGAGATCTCTGCTCATTTAGAAGCCTTAAATCTAGGTTAGGAGATCTGTGTCTTTGACATCAATTCTCATTTAATGAAATGAATGCATTTGCATAGTGTTGTTTTGCTAAGAAGAGAATTGTGTCATTATAAAGTAAGATTTATTCCACATATTGTAAGAAAGAGAAAAGGCTAGATGTCCCAAGAGATATAGGCTAACTCTAATAGTAAATGCAAGGGGACTTATACAACAGAATATGTCTCATTCACTTAATATTTGTTCAACAACCTGTGGCAAATGAAATTAAAAGATTGTGCTGTTATGTTATTTAGGAGCCCAAATAAGGGTCGTTTGATCTAACTTGGATTTAAGGACTTATGAGGGAAGAGGCCTGGAAAGGTAACACCTAATCTGAACAAGAAAGGAGTCAATTAAAATGGAGGAAAGCATTCCCAGCAGAGGGTATAGAGTGGACAAATGAAGAGAGGTGACAAACAGCATGTTGTGGGAACTCCAACCAAATGGATATGACACAAGTCAGAGCTGGACTAAGTCTGGTGGGGACCCAGGCAAAGCTGGTCATGTGGTGGCCCTTCTTTAGAACACGCATCTCACTTATTTACTGGTGATATGAAGAAAATAATTTTCTATTAATAAACCACTCATCTCTCTCATTATGTTAAAAGTAAGGCAGTTATTTATATGTAAGGATACAATAAAATATTTTAATTTATATGGACTTGACAGTAAAACACTTTTGTCCACATTCAAGGATATTATTTAATTTGATAAAAGCAATACAAATAGTTATTTGTTCAGTTACACCAAGAATGATGGGAACCTGAGTCAATGGGGGCACCATATTTTCTCATTTATTCTGGTTGCATTTAATAGTCCTATATCTACTGGCAATAGACCCACGTATCAGGTGTTTTTCTCTTCTTGACTGTAGTATAGACTGTCCCTTCCCTGGGAGAGGTGAATTTGCTGCTCTTAATCAGAACTATAATAGATTCGCTATTTAGGATTCATCTTTATGCATGGAGATTTAAGAAATTGATAATAAACTTGGGAATTCATTCTGCCATTTCCCTGTAGGACTTTCAACAAGTTACTCAACTTTCTGAGCCTTAGCTTTTATAGCTATAAGATGGAGAAAATGACGTCTTTCTCATAAAGTTCTTTGAGGTTAGCTGGAAAGACTTCTGTAAAAACATCTAATATGATGGAAAGTAAATTTTAGTTTTCTTCCTTCTTGATTCACTTAAAAAATATCCAGTCTTCCTAATTTTCTCTTTTTCTGTCAAAAGCATGAGACTGAATTATATTCACCAAATATGGCTTTGAATGATTTTTTTGTTTTTGCCTGTTCAAAAAATTAGATACATGCACACAAAAAGATACTGACTCTAGGCTTTGAGGCAGATGCTAGAGAACAGTTTCAAAATTGTACAGTGTAATAGCATCATCTTTGAAATCTGCGTGCAGCCTGTCTGGGGGTCTATATTGAAGTCCAATGCCTATTTGAATAATTGACTCTGGCATATGTTTTGAAAAGTCAGGCAAGGTCCCTTCATGCAGGCCATTATGTTGCTTCTCCAGTTCCCACTAAAGTTGCACTTCATAGCTGTCAGAAGGCAACGCATAGTGAAAACAGTTAAGGAGGAAACTGGCCCATTAGGTTACTGAAGTCTTAGTTCTGTGTTTTCAGTGTGGTTATTTGTCTCTTTTCATTTATTAAATTTATGGGGCTGACTGATTAGTAAAATTATATAGGTTTTAAGTGTACATTTCTATAATCCATCATCTGTATATTGCATTGTGTGCTCACCACCCAGAGTCAGTTCTCCTTCCATCACCACATATTTGACCCTCCTCTCCCTTACTCCTTTACCTTCCTAACCTTTCCTATAGCGTACAGGAGGCCTCTTCAATACTTCTCAAAATGAACTACCCATCCAGAGAATTCCTGTGACCCATTTAGAGTGGGCATCAATGACCTCAAATACAGCCAGCAGGAAATTCTAGGAGATTTATCTGAAGCTAAAAGTAGCACTGTTTTAAAGTGCAGAAAGTCTTCTTAGAGTCACTTTGAGGAACCAGACAGGGCTTTGTTTCTGATTTCCTGTCAGTCTCTCTGATATCTTGGTATCTCCACGTTGTCGGGTTTGCTTTCTCTGTAGTTAGTCTTCTTCCCCTCCCACCACCCTCTTCAGAACAGTGTATCCCTCTAACAACCCTACACAGAACACTAAAAGCAGAGCATATTGGTCCAAGAGAAATACGGATATATGTGACAAATGGGTCATACATGCAAATCAGAAAGCACAGATGAGTGTCACCACAGTCACTGTGCCGTGGGGAATGCAGAGGCTAAGGTCACCAATATTGGAGACTTCAGGGAACGTCAGAGTTTACATTGAAGCTGGACCTCCAAAATTTTTTTCTCTGTTATAACATCTGTCTAATTATAACAATAGCACATGTTCACTGATAAACATCTAGAAAATGAAGGTGTATTTTAAAAAGGGTACAAAAATGATCATAAGGTTATTGGTTTGAGACAACCAATGTAAAGCGTGTCCCAAAATTCACACACGAAGTAATTTTGATAGAAAACACAGATTTATAATTAAAAATGGTAAATTTTCATTGCTCAACAATGAAAACGCGTTGTTCTTTCATGTAGTGCTCCATTTTTAATAACCCTGAACTGTCAGCTGTCATGCTGTCTTTTTTTTCCGTTGGCAACACTTAACCACACAAATGACGCAAAATTCAATTCTTGTGTGAATTTTGGGACACCCTTTATTTCTGTGTCCTTGTAATAATATGTAAGTATTTTCTTATGTGTAAAATATTTTCCAAAAATATGATTTTAATATCAACAGAGTTGTTTGTTATATAGCTGCACTATTCCTAATTTAATCAGAACTCATAATGATTACTTCATTTATTCATCCAACAAACATTTACCATGTGAACACCGTATCAGACATTGTTCTAGTGACTGGAGATATAATATTAATTGTGAACAAGACAGATAGTCTTTGTCCTTCTGGAGCTAACATTCTCTAGGGAGGACAACTGTAAACAAGCAAAGGTAGAGGCGTGTGTGTGTATGTGTACATGTGTGCTTATGTGTGTGTGTCAGGTAGTCATAAATGTATTTTAAGAAGCAGGATGGGGATTAGAGAATATGAAAGAAACTTAGATTCTTTCTAATTTTCCATATTTCTTTAATTCAAAAAAGAGCACAGTGTCTATCTTTATATACTGCCACAAATGTCTAGATGTAGAATAGCTACTCCTGCCAGTATAGTAAATGAAAATACCTGCATTATACCCACCTAAGCAACACTGCATATTTCTTTTTTAAATCTTTGCCTATTTTTGAGGCCTCAATAGAATTCCTTGTTTTAGTATTATATTTATCTTATTTTTTCTCAGTTATTGGTATTTTATTGTTTTTGAATTCCCTGTTCACGTTCTCATATAAATCCGAAGAATTTCAACAGGAAAAAATAGAGGAAAGGTATTTCAGTAAAGGAAAATAATATCAGTGGACACAGCACTGGGGCCTCATAAAATATACTGGGGAATGCTGGCTGAACTTGTATATATGTGAGCAGATAGACTGATGTACATGTTCATACATGCTAGGTACACAGGAACATGTGGTGATTTTGAGCTGAAGTATAGTGCTGGTGTCTAGTGGTAAATAGACTGTGTTGCTGATTGACAAATACTGCGAATCCTCTTCCTCTGATTGCCCTTCCTGTAAGGAGATTATACATATGCTTGTTGAACTTAGTGAGCATGTTAATTCTGACCAAGGGCATAAGAATGGAAACTATGACCAGAGCTTAGAGACCCATCACATGATTTCCATCTCCTCTTTGTCTCTGCCTTGAGTCTAGAAATGTTCCAGATAAAAATGATTCTTTCAACCTGAGTCTCTGAGTGAAAAGGCATTTGTATGCTATGCAGTCACAGAATGATTGAAGAAGATCTCACACATATTCATGTCTCAAGATACATGTGTAGAATTAAAGATGGTTTAAGTGCATGCGTGAGAAGCAACAGCTTTTGGGAGAAGTTTCTGTGCTGTTTACTGACAACTCTCAGTTTAATGTGAGCTCTCAGAGCCATCCCTAGGTTTTAGGAAGTTGCCACTGGCCATAATAAAGAGTGACTGCTCAAGAAAGCTGGGCCATAGGAGGAACAGCGACTCCCTGGGAGACTGAGACTTCATCCACTGAAGTAGGAAGAAATTAATTGAGGGCGTTGCAGTAGATGAGGAAATGTTTAGCTAACATGTATTGAGCACTTACTGTGTGATATCCACTATCTCGTTGAAGCCTCACAACTCTTATCCAAGATGGAAAGCATTATCGTATGTTTGCAGAAGAGAAAGTCAAAGAGTGTATGTCAGCTGTTCCTCACCAAGTTGAAATCAAGTTAGTGGTCAGCAAGCAGCACACACACACAGAAATACACACATACGCGTGCGTGCTTGCACACACACAGAGCAGAACAGAAAATACCGTACTAAACCACATCTCACGTGAAAAGAGAAAGGATCATTGTGTAACACTCTTGTTTCAGTTTTGTGTGTTTGTTAATGGAGTGAATGCTGGCCCAAAGGTGTTTAGAAGCTACACATATCCAGCAGAGACAATAGAATTTATGAATAAATAAAATGATAAAAAAAAAAAGTGCTTACATATATGCATCTTATGAACTTAGGTAAATTATTTAACTTTTCTCAACACGTTCCTTCATAAATAGAGTAAGATAAAGTTATCATAAAATAGTGTTACAAAGAATAAAGTGAGAACATGTTTGAGAAGGGCCTAGAACAGAGTCTGGCAAAAAACAGATCAATGGTAGATACTGTTATTGTTATAAAATTACACAGAGCATAAGATTAGAATCAAAAAATTGTGACAGAAAAAAAAGTGGGTTTTAGGCACCTGTAACTGGAGACACCGTGGGCAGCACCTTAGTGCTTTGGGTCACCTTTTCACTCGCCTCCTCTGCAGGGACCAGTCCATATGGGCCCAGACCAGCTGCTCTGCGGGCGTCTCCCTCTCTGTCCTGTCCTCTCTCAGATGTCACAGTATGAGACATGTGTGGAAGACAAAGGGTAGTAGAATTAACTCCAGGGGTCCAACCTTGACCAGGGGATTTGGCAACTGAAACGTGATTTCTTCCCCTTCTTACATCTAAGGCGGACAGTTCCAAGATTCATATCATTAAGTTCCTCAGAAGTTCCCACAGAGCTGAGCCCCATTTGCCTGCAACAGTAGACAACTCAGTAGCACATCTCTGTATTTGGCTTTTCCCACACTTTCCTCTTTCTGCATTTCTCTTCCCTGAACTGACTTCTCAAATAAAGAACCCATATGCAAGCCTTTGTCTCAGGCTCCCCATTTGTGAGGATATTCAAGTCAAGAATGCCTCCAACCTTCCTCTCTAATCCCTATGCCTCCTTTCCCACTACTACTTTCCTTAGTAATCAGAGAAAATAAACCCAAAGGAGCCAAATCTCAGTAATGTGAATACTGTATTCTCTAATTCCAAGTCTCGAATGTGTTTTGTGAATGAAAGAAGTAGAGAGAAAAGAGAATAGAGATGTCTTTGACCTTGGAGAAATATAGAAATCATTGTTTTGCCAAAAGATGAAAACTGCTGGCAGAAAAATAGGTAACAAAAAAAAAGATTTTCGATGTCAAGACAGATGGAATTAGCTTCGATAAAGAGCATTGTTCTTCAACAGAGTGTGTGTTTGTCTTGTTTGTAAAACAAGGCTACATTTCTGCTCCGCCAGAATAAATGCCACATGCAAATCATGTTTAATGTCACCCTTTTTAGGAAGACTGCTTATTTGCTTTTATAGTTTTGTTTCTGTAAATTGATTAGAGAAATATTTGTTGATTTATATTCCAAATAAGACAATAGAGAACTGTAATTACATTTTACCAGTGGCCCACAATTTCTGCCTTGGGGACTGTAGTAAAAGGAAGGAAACAACCCCTCCTCCTTTGGAACTGAGAGCTGTACTTTAGGCTGTTGGCAAGATCTCTGTTATACGTGCCACACCAACCGTCAAATAGGTTTAGGATTAAGATTCCTATCTTCAGGCTGTGGGCCAAAAGCTGTGCAGTAATTGTAGCCCGTTGCTTGAAGTTGTGTTGGGTGGGAAATTAATGACATCTGAAACATTCTAAATAATTTTGGATATCTCCTGTCTCATTGTGATGGAAAGAACCAAAATGCAATTCTAATCCAACATTGGAGATAGCCTAAATTGGGTAATTCTCCATCATCCTAAAAACAACACAGTGAGGTAAGGCTGTAATTCCTATTTTAGAAAATGGAGAAATTGAATCTCAAAGCAGAAAATATCTTCCTAAGGTCACATACTATGTAGTAGCAGAACTTGCATTCTTACTCTTGTCTGCCTGAGTTTTCAACATCATGCTGCTCCATCTCACATGAGTGTTCATGGAGTGCTTCTTAGGTACTTAGTATTCTGTTATATATTTCCATGAGTATATATTTAGAATCAGAATACCTACAGCTTCTGAATTCATCCAGGACATCTGGTCACCCAGTTGACAGACATATTCCCAAGCTTCCCACTAGTGTGGTCAAACTGTCTAGCATCTCATCAAGGGCATTAGTAATGTGTGTATCTTTTGCATCCTTTCTTTGGAAGATAATTGCTTATCTTTTATTCTCTCTTTTCCTTTTCCCACAGGCAAGAAGCCTGACACAGCATCACTGAGCCCAAGTCAACCATAAAGACAAAACACCGTCCCAGGAGAGGGCAGACAGTCAAGGCAGAAGGAGCCTGAGTCTCAGATGACTGCATGGTACAGAGGCACCGACTCACTTGAGACACCCTCCTACCTTGGGCTATTCCACAGAGAGAAATATATGAATTCTTTAGACAAAGCACTGTAGTTTTGAGCCTTTCCAGTGATCTGGTTTAGCTTATAATGTGAATAATGAAAATCTAAGGAAATCTGTACATATTGTAAAAGAAATACTGGAGTCAAAGAGTAAATAATTTGTCAAAGTTCATATAGTAAGAAAGTGGCAGACCTAAGATTTAAACCCAAATCTTACCTCCATTTTCAGGGCTTTCTCATCGAACTCTGTAATTGACTTAGAAAAGTGTTTCTCAAAATTTAGCAGGCATTAGAACCTCCTAGAAAACTTATTATGATGCAGATTTCTTTCCCAGACACTTGGATCAAGGTCTTGGCCCAGGATCAGTATTTGTACTTCTAACAAGCTCACATGTGATGCTATGTCTGTCAGTCTAGAGAACATCATTTGAACAGCACTGACAACCTTCTCCTTAAATAGGGATGGTAAGCAGAACAATTGAACTTTAATTGCAATGTGAAGGTATTTAAGTTCAAAAGTTAGAAGCCCTGTGCACAACTGAAAGCAAAGGGAGAAAGAATTGAATAATATGACGGTGATGACGATGATAAAAGCCAGCATTTACTATGCATTAGACACTGTTTTAAGTGTTACATGTATATCAGACTCAATCCCCACATGTCTTCTATGAGTTAATTTAAAAATAGCCTCTCAAATATGACAATAGTGAGGCTTAAAGATATTAGTCCTTGTGGATATTCATTCAGTTATTAAGTGTTTGAATTGGGAACATGAACTTTTATCTGCATGATTTCTAAACTGGGGTTCTCTGAATTTTACTACTTCCATATTTGTCATGGTGCCTAATTTCAGAATCACAGCTCTTTAATGCTTATTTTATAAAATAAAACACTGCTCATAAAGGGGAGCGTGAGGCAAATGCACTAAATCATTCTCTCTATTTATTTATTTATTTTATTGGGTTTTTTGATGAGAGAGAGAGAGAGAGGGAGAGAGAGAGAGAGAGATACAGAGACAGAGAGAGAACTGAATTGGGAGAACTGCCCAGTTCAGCATATGGGTCCACACAGGCCGGGGCCAGGATTCAATCCTCGGTCCCTGGTGCTGCAAAGTGAGTGCTTAACCCACTGAGCCATCCCGGCCTCCCCCTCTAAATCATTCTCTAGAGCAGCTGACATTAAAACACCTCAGCCAAAATAAACCTAGAGTTCTCTGTGCTTCAGTTTTGCGCACTTGCTACATGGGGATGCCTTGAAGATACGTTGTCAGAACTGAAGGTGTCATGTGGAAATGGGTTCAGTTACTGAGAGACATTGCTATTGCTAAGACAGAGAGTTCCAAGGAAGTGAATGAAGATATATGCATTCCTAAACAGAGATAAAATCTCTTCATCCTGAAGGGTGGTAGAAGGCAACCTTAAACCCAGCCTTCCAATCTTCCATCTCAATATTTCTTTCCATGCCATGCCTGACAGAAAAGAAAAATCAAATTTCCAAGCACATCTGACCCTCTTCTGCCTCCTCCAGAATCCAACAGCACTTGTAGTCCTGGTTTCCTTTCAGTCAGAGCAGCTGAAGGAATCATGGGGAGTATTTCAGTCTCAGCCAGAATTGTGGGCCTCAGCAAAAAGGCCAAACTTCTTAGGAAATGTATAGACCTCAGACCCAGAAAGGTACAGACACAGGTTCTCAGAAAAGGTTTTAGGTCTCACGTTCAGCAAAGATACAGGGCGAAGCATGAGGTTTTCACAAAGACACAAGTAGAAAATGTGCAGCAAGATTGCTTCATTTCATTAAAGGACAACCCTTCTCCTTTCTAGGAGGAGAGTTTTTAAGCCTAAGCAATTTCAGACCATGAGGCCACAGTGGGCCATGTATGAAAATATTTACACATAGGAGTGTCCTGATGCTATGTCAGTAGATATTACCCATACTAATTTCAGCACCACAGGGACAAAAACACAGGGCTCAAAGAGGACATGGCAATGAAAAAATTTCCATGTGCCTGATGGGAAAGAAAGGCACCTCCTATATAATAGGAGCTACCATGAATGCATTTTTCTAAATTTGTAAGAAAGCAGCAATGCTTCAAATGCCACATGAAAGAAAGACGTTTGACTCATTGCTTTTCACCCGTCTCACACAGTAATTTTTTTAAAGATTCATTTTTATTGTTTTTGACAGAGAGAGAGAAAAAGAGAGAGAGAGAGAGAGAGAGAGAGAGAGAGAGAGAGAGAGAGAGAAGGGGGAGGGCCCAGAGCAGTCTCCGTAGTTGTACATCATTAGTTTTCTATATAGTTTCACTCCACAAATGTGTGTGGGGTCACACAGGGCAGGAACCAGCCAGGGGCCTCCCACATGGGAAGCATGCCCCCATGAGCCTGGAGGCCTCCCACATAAGAGGTTCCCCTGGTGAGAACTGGATGGGGGGCACACCCTAGTTCAGCATATGAGTCCACTCAAGATGGGGCCAGGATTCGATCCTCAGACCCTGGGTCTGCAAGATGAGTGCTCAACCCACTGAGCCATTTCAGCATCCCTCATATAGTAAATGCATAATGTCAAGATTAGCTTCCAGTATTATATTAAATAAAAATGATAAAAGTGAATATCCTTGTCCTTTTCCTGATTGTAAGAAGAATGCTTTTAACTTTTCCCCATTGAGCATGATAGTAGCTGGGGGTTGTTGAACATGGCCTTTATTATGTTGAGATATATTCCCTCTATTCCCACTTTGCTGAGAGTTTTTATTATAAACAAAGGCTGGATTTTGTCAGATACTTTTTCTGAATCTATTGATATGACCATATAGGTTTTACTTTTCATTTTAATTATGTGGTATATCACATTATTTGATTCATGAATATTGAACCAACCTTGAATAACACAAATTGATTGTGGTGTATGATCTTCTTCAGGTATCGATGAATTCAGCTTTCTAATATTTTGTTGAGGATTTTTGCACCTATGTTCATTAGGAATATCAGTCTATAGTTTTCTTTCTTTGTTATGTTTTTGTCCAGTTTTGGAACACCCAATTTGTTGGTATATAGTGGCTTATAGTATTTTCTTAAACTTTTTTTTCCTATGGTGCTTGTTTTTCCTTCTCTTTTATTTTTGATTTTATTTATTTAGATCCTCTCTCTTTTTTTCTTGCTGTGTCTTGTTAAATGTTTGTCAATTTTGTTTATCTTGTCAGAAAATCAGGTCTTGCTTTTATTAATTTTTCTTTTCTTTTTATTATTATTATTACTATTATTATTATTATTTGGCTCTATTTTGTTTTATTTCTGCTCTGATCTTTATCATTTTTTTTCTTGTACTCATTTTGGACTTAGTTTGCTGTTCTTTTGCCAGTTCCCTTAGGTATAAAGTTAGACTATTTGAGATATTTCTTATTTCTTTAGGTAGACCTGCATTGCTATGAATTTTCCTTTTAGGACTGCTTTTGCTTATCTCATAGATTTTGGGTTGTTGTGTTTTCATTTTTGTTTGTCTCAAGGTATCTTTTGATTTCTTCCTTGATATTATTATTGATCCATTCATTATTTAGTAACAACATGCTTTTTAGCTTCCATGTGTTTATGGGTTTTTCAGTTTTGTTTTGTTTTTCTTGTAATTGATTTCTAGTTTCGTACCAATGTTTCAGCAAAGACACTTGATATGATTTCAATCTTCTTAAATTTATTCAGACCTGTTTTATGGCCTAACATGTGGTCTATTTTGGAGAATGTTCCATGTGCACTTGAAAAGAATGTATATTCTGCTGCTTAGCGGTTGAAATGCTCTAAACATATCAGTTAAATCTATCTGGTCTAGTTTCTCATTAAAGACCACCATTTCTGTGTTGATTATCTTCCTGGAAGATTGGTCCATTGGTATCAGTGGGGTTTTAAAGTCCTCTAATATAAGTGTGTTACTCTTGGTCTCTGTATTTACGTCAGTCAACATTTCTTTTATATATTTACATTTAGGTGCTCTCATGTTGGGTTGATAGATATTTACTAGCGTTATATCGTCTTGTTGGACATAATGGAATTTGTCATGTAATGTCCTTCTTTACCTCTTATTAGAGTCTTAATTTTGAAGTCTCTTTTGTCTCTTATAAGTATTGCTACCCCAGCTTTTTTTCTCATTTCCATTTGCATGAAATATATTTTTTCATCCCTTTTACTTTCAGTCTATGTGTGTCTTTTGATCTGAGGGGGTCTCTTGTAGATAGCATGTGTGTGGGTCTTGTTTTCTTATCCATTCAGCTACTCTATGGCTTTTGATTGAAGCATTTAATCCATTTACATATAAAGTGATTCTTCATAGGTACATAGTTATTGCCATTCTATTATTCATATTTTTTATCTTCTTTTGTTTGTTTGTTTTCTCCCTTCTTTTTCGTCTTAAAAAAGACCTTTCAACATTTCTTATAATATTGGCCTGTTGATAATGAATTCCTTTAGCTGTGTGTGTGTGTGTGTGTGTGTGTGTGTGTGTGTGTGTGTGTCCAGGGAACACTTTATCTCCTTTAATTTTAAATGATAGCCTTGCTGGGTATAGTAGTATTGATGTGGGCCCTTGTTTTTAAACACTTTGAATATTTCCTGCCACTCCTTTCTGGCCTACAAAGTTTCTGTTGAGAAATCAGCTGGTAGTCTAATGGGAGCTCCCTTGTAAGTAATTAGTTGTCTTATTCTTGCTGCGTTTAGGAATCTCTCATTGTCTTTAAGCTTTGACATTTTAATTATAATGTGTCTTACTGTGGGCCTGTTTGGGTTCATCTTATTTGGGTCTCTCTGTATTTCCTGGGCTTGTATGTCTGTTTTCTTTACCAGGTTATAAAAGTTTTCAGTCATTATATTTTCAAGTAGATTCTTGATCCCATACTCCCTCTTTTCCTCATCTGGTTCTCCTATGATATGAATGTTGTTATGCTTGATATTGTCCCAAAAGTCTCTTAAACTATCTTTGTTTGTTGTTGTTTTTCCAATTGGGTGTTTTCTGCTACCTTGTCTTCTAAATCTCTGATTCAATCTTCTGCCTCACGTAATCCACTGTTGATTCCTTCCAGTGTGTTCTTCATTTCAGTTAGCTGCCATTTGTGCTGGACCTGGAGGCACATGGAAATGGCCTCATTGGGAACCAAGGCTGGCTGCCACCAGGATCAGGCCTGTTGCCACTTGCAAGCTGCCCATGAGACTCAGCCATTGAAACAGCCTTATTAAGTGTGCAGACCAAGCTGGTTAACACAGTGTTGAGAATATTTCCAGTGATGGCACCCTAACTATACACGATGGGGTCCCAGGAGTCAAAAGACATGACTGGTGGTTTTTACAAATTTAATGTAGTTTCAGTTCTTGCACCAATGCTAGGCCTATGGTAACTCTGAAAAACGACCTGAGAACACTTCAGCCTGCCACCACTCACCTTAGGCCCACAGATCCCTGTGAGTTGCCTAAGAGAGCCTAAAGTACAAGTTGTGGCTGAGGATCTGCCACCAAATGTTCTCCAGGCTGCTGCAAGTTATCTATCACTGAAAAGTCTCCAGCAGCTTGTGGGGTGGGGTGGTCCACCCAGGAGCTGGGAGTGCCTTGGGTGATGCAGCACTGGCTGGGCTGGCAGGGACTCAGGGCATCACCAAGGTGGTACGTACATAGATTTTACCAGACCTATGTAGTCTCAGATTTGGCCCTTGGGGGAGGGTTCTACATAGAAAAGATGGCACCCTCCTGTAGGCTATACATGAGGCAGACTCCATACAGGAACTATAATTCTATCCCTCCAGCCCTGGCCCCAAAGCCACATGACTCAGTCTTTCCTCGTATGTCTCTCACACCTCTAAAGTTGCTGTCCCTCTACCAAATCCCAGGTGAGTGGTTTGAAAGTGAGTGAGTCTGCAGGCCCTTTAAGAGGACACCTGGATTTCTAGCTACCTCTGTCTCACTGGAACTACTGAACAGAGTCCTAGCTGATTTTTACTGACAGATGATGTGGAGACTCCTCTTTCCAGCACAGGACCCCTGGGTTAAGGAGCCTGGTGTGGGTCTAGAACCCCTCCCTCGTCAGGGGGGCCTCCAACTCTGAGGTGTCCCTTCCAATATTCAACCACTACCTTTGAGTTTGAGGTCAGCCCGTTTTGCATCGATGCCCCTCCTACTCATCTTGATGTGTCTTCTTTACATCCTTAGTTACAGAGGTTCTGTTCAGCTAGTCTTTAGATAATTCTTGAGGTTGATTGTTTTATAAATTACATAGTTGTCATTTTAATGTGATCTTGGGAGGCAGCAGGCATAGCATTTCCTTCATCTGTTGTATTAGAATCAAGGGTTCAAAGAGTGATGTCAGCAAGATGGTTAAAAAAAGATGTCGGGGAAGCCGGGATGGCTCGGTGGGTTAAGCGCTCACTTTGCAGCCCCGGGGACCGAGGATCAAATCCCGGCCCTGGCCCGAGCGGACCCATGTGCTGAACTGGGGAGTTCCCTCAGTTCAGTTCTCCCTCTGTCTCTGTATCTCTCTCTCTCTCTCTCTCTCTCTCTCTCTGTCAAAAACAATAAAAAATATATATATTAAAAAAAAACAACACTCAGAGGAAAAAGAAAAACAAGCTAAGACGTGGGATAACTTCGAACAGTCTAGCATGGGTATAGTCAGAATCGCTGACGGGGAAAGAGAGGATAAAAAAAAAACCACTTGAATAATGGCCAAATCCCCCCAATTTAGAGGAAAGTTAGAAAACAAAGAAAAAAACAATTCATGCATAATTAAAAGAAAAAAAAAAAGATGTCAATCACTGTATGCCCCCATCAACAACAGTAATTTGGCATCTATCTATGTACAGAAGTGACTCTGTGGGAGCTGTGAGATTCAGTACCGTATGCTACATTGATATGAGGGGGGAGCGGCAAAGGCTTATGGTTGGGTCTAGCTTCTGGCCCTCCCAGAGGCAGGCAGAGGCCTGTACCCGGTAAAGGTGACCACTGCGTTGCTGGCAGCCCTAGGATAGAACGCGGAGCTCCAGAAACTTTCTGTCCAAAGGCGGTCTCTGTGATTGGAACAGGGAGTTCTTTCCCTGCTGCCTTGTCCCTCCCTGGGTTAGGGGCTCTATGCTGGGACTCTAATAGAAGGGACTTGGGTGGCCTGTGTTAATTTTCTTTCTCAGGTAATACACAGACAGACCCTGGCCCTGGCTATGGACCCTGAACTGGCTCTATCCTCTCTCAGCCATAGTCTGGGAGCCCCTGGAGAACCTTTTCTTTCTTTCTTTCTCTTTCTTCCTTCCTTCCTTCCTTCCTTCCTTCCTTCCTTCCTTCCTTCCTTCCTTCCTTCCTTCCTTCTTTCCTTACTTTGTTTCTTTCTTTCTTTTTTCTTAGTGATTTAAATTTTTATCTACTTACTTAAAAGTAGCTTCACAGAATTTTTAAGGCGAACCCTTTCTTAAACAATCACCGGCAGATGAGCGAGCCTTTGTGGTGGTCCAGGATCGCAGCGGAGAAGTTCCAGCACCGTTGGAGCAAACGTTTCTGATGTTCGATACAAAGGAACAACTTGACTTTACCTGCGTCATTCTTCGCCCAAGGCAGTACAGCTCGTGTCAAGATAGTCCTTCTTAGTCTGTCATTTCTCCTGCAGAGGAAAGAGAGACCTTTGCAGTGAGCACCTGGTTTCCCCAGCTGTGTAGGATGCTGCCAAATAGGCCCATTTCTGTCCCACCCCATCCTGAGTACTGTGTCATGAACTGCATAACTGGGGGGAGGGGGATGCAGCAAGTGACTAGGAGAATAACAGCCAGGGCTAGAAATGTATAAGATGCAAAAAAAGAGAAAATCAATGATGAACAAACTATCAAAAAAGACAGGATCCAGCCCTGTACTTGTGCAACCCTGCCTCATCCCAAGCCTGGCTCTGTTGGATCCCATCTTTATGTCACATTCTTAGAGTTTGATCACCATGAAACTTTCGGCATTCATTTTGATTCTTCACAATATCTCAGTAAAACATTACTTATCCTGATTATGGACTCATTAGTGCCCTCTTACATTTTACCCCTGAGTTGAGTGCCTCACTCACCTCTCCCAAGTCCCAGCACTGGACTGGGGGTCCAAACTCTTGCCTTAGCCAGAGCATACATCTGCTCTGTTAGTTTAGAAAAGTCCTTTCTTGTTTTTATTATTTTAATTCTGTAAAATGGAAAACCTATACTTGATGGTTTCCAGCTCTGACATTTTCCAGGTGGTCTGGGAGGGAACTAGGGGAAGGAGCCGTGGGTCGCGGGGGCGCTACATGTACATGGATGTGGACTCAAGCTGAGGTGTGCAGGGGAAGTAGGACTGCTGGGTGAAGAGGCAGGGAGCTGAAAGCGGACAACTGACTCCAGATATCACCACTGAGTTTCTTACATTAGGGTTTTGATTTTTCCTTTGTTTCTTGGATGCTGTGACAAACATTTAACAATGCTGGCATGAGATGTCAAGGGACAGAATGAGTTCCTGAGCAGCAGGTAAATGTCACTCCTGAGCCCTGGTATTTGAAACAGAAACAGAGCACCCAAGTGTAGAAACTTACAACTGCTCTCGAGTGGGTGCTACAAAGGCTCATTTCACATTTAGGGCCACTTGCAATGAGGCAGTCCTCAGCGTTGCACTAAGTTCTCCTATTATTTCTCATTCCAGTGGTGATTCCTGCCTGGTTATCAGCTTGATTTTTCAGCTGACTAGATTTGAAGCTATTGAAAAGCAATAAGGGAGCAAGGACTAAGTCTCAGAGGTGAGCAGTAGTGAATTTAATTGGCTATGAGATGCTCTGGCTGAGAAGGGGGACAGGAGAGGCACTGCCAGACGCTGACGTTCTGATGTGGCTGTAATGAGGCAGGAAGAACGTTGCTTCAAGGGTGTTCCCACATGAATTTATTTGGTTGAAATCAAGTCAGAAAAAGGCAGGAGGGAGCCCGCAAAGTACATTTTCATGTTTGGAAATGATAAGAACTACCACTCATTTGAGGATGCTCCGGAAAGTATCCAGCCATGTAATATGAAAACATAGAGGCATTTATGGCTGGGCTTTTTTCTAGACAGCCATCCTATGTCTCTGTGAATCAGAGGCAACCTAGACCAATGTGCAAGAAAAGTGAGCTCAGTTCTAAATGAACAGCAACAAAAACAACGAAAAGCCTCATAGATACAGACCAAAGATTGGGAGTTACCGGAGGGGGAGGGGATGGGAGGGAAGGTAAAATGGATAAAGGGGTTCAAATATAGGGTAATGGAAGGAAACTAGACTTGTTGGTGAGCACGTTATAGTGTATACAGATATCAAATTATGAAACATATAGTGTTATTAACCAACATTATCTCAAGTGAATACAAATAAATAAATAGACAAATAAACATTATGTTGAATACCTTAAACTTACAGTGTTATGTAAATTATATATCAATAATAAGGCTGAAATAAAAATAATCTTTATTTATTTATTTATTTATTTTTTATTTACTTGTTTTTTACAGAGAGAGAGAGAGATACAGAGACAGAGACAGAGAGAGAACTGAACTGGGGGCACTCCCTAGTTCAGCATATGGGTCCGCACGGGCTGGGGCCGGGATTCGATCCTCGGTCCCTGGCGCTGCGAAGTGAGCGCCTAACCCACTGAGCCATCCCGGCTTCCCCTAAAAATAATCTTAACCACACACAAAAAAGGAAAAATCACTTCAGTCCTTATGACAGTTGTTCAGCTCTTTTCTCTTGCTGCTCCATTCTTGATTGTATGACGAGGTAGCACTGACATAATGTGTCTGTTTGATTAAGGTCATTGAAAGCTAATGGCTTCTTTTTGCTTAGGTTTTACAGACATGGAATGAAAGACAAGAGACAACAGAACTTGACAGAGGGAAGACCAAATTCTAATATGGGGAGAAGTGAGTGTAGGAATCGCACCTCTACTGTTGGACGAGTGAGCTTAAATGAAATTTTTAAAGGACCACTCTTTAATTATGCCCTTTTTGTCTACACCTCACACACAGCCTTTTCACTTAACTAAAGAACAATAATACTATTTTTTTTGAACTTGGTAGATTGAATACACACATTTATTCCCCCTCCTTCTTGAAATCCCACTAAAATATATAAATATGTAAAAAAAGTTTTTAAAAACCTATTTTAAAAAGGATGCAACAACCCATCTGAATTGATCACAGAATTTTGGAAGACAGAAAGGAGATACAGGAAACAGTACTGTCAGAAAGACGTTCACATCTCAGCATGATAGAATGTATCATGTCTGATGATGGGGGAACAGGGTAGAGTGGAAATTAAAGAATGGATTGAAGATACTGATAACATGGCCTTTACCTGGGTCCTTCTTCCTTAGCCTGCTGAGCTGGGTGACAATACCTCCTCTACCTGTGCTTCAATATGATAGCTCATGTTTCTTTTCACATTAACAGATTTAAGGAAATTCTGTCTGAGGTAACTAGCCAGTTTATCAAAATAGACCCACATCTACTGACATCTGAAGATCCCTTAACAAAGTAGCCAATTCTTCCAGTCAACCACTTCCTGATGAGTTACATCATTTAACAACTTCCACTCTTGTGAAGGAGTTTCCAAACAGCTTTTTGAATGATTCTTACCTATACATTTGAGGTAACCTTTAATATGAGCCAGAGGTCATAATAAATATGAAAAAAGAAAGAAAAGAAAAGAGAAATACCAAGAAAAGTAAGAAAATGTAGGGAGCTAAATAAACAAGCAAACAAACAATCATTAATATTCCCAGAGAAACGAGAGAGACACTTCATTCATTAAATAACAGAATACTGCAATAATTATTAGAGGGGAAAAAAATGAACTTCAGTCCTCAGGTTTCTGGCCATGAAGAGTCACTGTATAAGATTTGCTCTCCTGCTGGAAACAACTGTGAAACTAGAAAAACAGTTTTTCTCTGTCTTCAAGAATTGGACCGCAGGCAGTTCCGTACTGATCATTGAACTAAGAGAAATGCACGAGAGCACATGTCTGTCCAGGTTCTCAGTCTGTACGTACACTCCTGTCCAAGGGGCCGGAAGGTGAAGTCCTATCAGGGTCCAGTAGCCTTGCCAAGCTGAAGAGCCAGAGATTGAAGAGGAGGGTTTCTGATATGGTTGGAATTTGGGGGAAGACTACCGGTACTAAAGGGGTGGAAACTGCAGAGTATAGGTTGTGAAGACGTCTGTGAGGTTTTTCCACACAGATCTTATCAAAGACTGGGCCATACATGCAAAAAAGTGAGAGCCTGGGAGTCCCAGAAGAAAGGAACTGGTACAGGGCTGAGAGCCAAATGAAATGCCAGACATCATTCAATGCTGGAATATATTGGAAAACCAATCCAGGCAACATAAAAGAAGCCTCGTGAGCTCCTTGCTCATTCATTTGAGACCTCAGAAATGCCCCACATTAGGAGTGAGGACCACATATTAAGGGGTATGTCCTAGGACTAGTAAAAAAATTAAAATAGATGCCCCAAATGAAGAGTAAACCCAAGTCTGATATAACCAATAAAATCCATCATTATTTTTCTATGCCAGAAGAAAAAAAAATCAATACTCTTTAAAGGCAGACAACATAATTCAGTATTCCTACAGTGTGCTATACTCATGTCCTATGTAAAATAAGAAGTTGCTAAATATTCAAAAAATCAGGGAAATTAATCCAAAAGCAAACGAAAAGGAAGTCAATAGACAGGCTGGTCCAGTTATTATAATTATCAGAAAATAATTTTAAAACATGCTGCTGTAAATATGTTCAAGGACTTAAAGATGGATATAATTAGAGAACATATGGAGATGCTCAGCAGAAAAAAACCCAAAAATTAAAAAAAAAAAAAAAGAACCAAGAGGAGGCTTAGAGCTGAAAAACCATAAATCTAAAAGGAAAAACTCATCAGTTGAGCTAAACAATATATTTGATATTAAAAAAATAAAAGGGTCAGGAATTTAAAGACAAATTGATAGAAATTATCCAATTTTAAAAACAGAGACGGGGGAAAAAAAAAAGAAAAAAGACAAAAAATGGCCAAAACCTCAGAGGAGAAAGCAAAGCTCCATCTTCCAGGATAACTCCTTAGTTTGGTTCAGTGGTTATTCACTTTTATACCCACTGTCTCATTTAATCCACAGAACAGCCCTAAAAAGTACTATTATTCCTATTTTATAAATGGGGAACTTGAGACTAAAAAGATATGACTTGCTCAAGTTCTAAAGCAGGAAGTAAGGCCAGTTATTCAAACCACGTCCTTTTCTCCTTCCTCATGGTTACTTCTTAGGAACCAGAACCTGATCCTTCAGTGTCTTGTCCATCCCCTGTTTAACCACCTATATTCCCAGACACCGGAACCTACTCTTTCTGTCTGGAGATTTCCACAAGAGGGCCCAGCCAGGATCAGCTATTAATCTTTCCTACCTCCACCTCCTCTGCCCCCCTCCTCTGAAATTTACCTCCCTGGCATTTATTTATTAAGAATAAGGTCTGAGCTACTTAGGGAGGCATCTTGGTAACATGATGAGCTATTTCAGACTGATTTCTATTACAAAATGGTGTTAAATGGTCTTGCAATTCTATTTTACCTTCATATATTTTATTTGGTGCAAGACAGATGTAGCTCCCACTTAATAGGTATAGGACATTGTATTAAGAGCTGATGTGCATACATTATTAGTTTTTCATTTGAGCACTAATTACATGGCAGGCACATTGTCAAATCTAAGTAACACTGCGTTGTATAAGACAGGGCCTCTGTTTTCATTAAAATGCAGTCTCATTCAACCCGATTTAATCTCCAGAATAGGCACATCTCTGTCAGATATGTATATGTTATTCCCATTTTAAAGGTTCAAAAACTGAGCCTTGCAGAGGTGGAATGACCTGCTTGTAGTAATGTAAGTAATAAATAAATGTTGTAGCCCATATTGAAACCTCACTGTATCTGGTTACTAAAATCTCATGCTTTGTAAGAACTAATTTATTGCTAATGATTTAAAAAAGATGAGTGAAATGGCAGGGAAGCTAGAAAATTAAAAAGGGTAAATAAGGAGGAGAAGTCTGCAGGACTAGTCTCAGTACTAACCATTACACTTTGACCTGTGCCTACCAGGTACTTCCTTAGTATCTAAGTTCTTTCTAGTTTTGACATTATGGCATGTAGCCTCACAGTGTAGGCGTTCTTATTCTCATCGAGACACTAGAAAGGCAAAGCTCAGAGGCGTTCAGCGATTTCCCTCAAAGTCAGGCAGGAGATAATTATAATAGCACACCTGGAACTCAAGCAGAGGCTTGGCCAAATCCAAATCTTTTGTTCTTGACTCCTAAGACATACTATCTCTTAAGAGATTTTTGCTTCTGAAACTTTGTCCCTTTCATGCATAGTCCTGCTCAGTCCAGGTTGGAAGTACTGCAGGGCACACTTTTTCTCTGTTCCCCTTCCTCTCACACTTCCTCCGCTCCCTTCCTGAATGTGTCTCAAATGCTGTGACACTCTCCTGAGAGATGGGACAGCAGGACCCCTGGAATCAGATTCCTACCCTAATCCAGGCTCTGCCACAGCTCGGTGGTCTGATCTTCCCTCTCCAGGCCTCTCACCTTTCCAGTTTGGAAATCTGGTCAGCCAGAAGGCAGAAAATCTTTAGACCGTGACGTGCTGATTTATAAAGTTGCTCACCCAGGGGATTCTCACTCCTCAACTGGGGCAGGAACAGAGAGAGTCACCATGTTGTTCAGATCCTTGGAAGGACACCGAGGGGCCACCTATCAGCACCTATGTCAGGAGATGAAACCAGCACAAGAGAAGCCACCACACCTAAAGCCAAGAGTCCCGGGCCAGGGCTGTTGGTAACTAACAGGAAGGAAGATGGTGGGCCAAGCGTGGTAAAGAGTGGCTGGGTCTTACTGGGTTGTTTTTCCTGCTAAGTTTTCTGTTAAAAATGTTTTTAAGGCTGGAGAGCTAGCATGTCTGGCAGCATATTTTTTAGGCTTCTGGGTGGGAATTTGAGGGAAGAAGAATTAACAAATCCCCCAAAGTACCTTGGGCGCTTTGTGACATAGGCCCAGACCCCTGGCAAAGGAATCACACACAGCAAATCCTACCAGCCAGGGAGGAAGAAACAAGGTGCTGAAAGCTCCTTTATGTCAAAGAAAGAGGATCATTCCTCTTATATTTAGTAGAACTCCTCCACTCTACTTTCTGCCCTTCCCTGTACCCCAAGGGGTATTGAAAGAAGCCTGCTGAATTTTGTCAAAGTAGCATTGCTCTACTATGCTCCTGAAAGAATCTAATTTTTTTAAACTCAGAGGGGAGCCTCTTATTCAATATCCCAATTTTAAAATACTTTCAAAAGACCAAATACACAGAGAGGCACATTTTCTGTTACAAGGAAGATCCCTTCTGGACTCCCAAAGTACATACCTCATGGTTCTCAGGGCCTCGGTTCCTCACTTGTAAAGTGAGGTGTTTGCCCCAGAAAAATCTAATAGTATCTAAGTTCTTTCTAGTTTTGACATTTTGTAAGTCTATGAATATGTTGGAGTTCATTTACCTCATAATACTTATAGGTAATACACTTTTACTAAAAATCAAAAGTCATCCAAAAGGGAATCTTAAATTGTTACCTAATCTCAAATACCTTTGAGAATATCAATTAGGAACAGGAATAGTAAATTAGAACAAAGAAACAACAGCCTTGATATTAATTGTTCTTGTTTATCTGTCCAAAGCAGAGCTGAGGAAAGCATACTTTATTTGTTTTAGTTCTTCAATTTCTTTTGCTTTGAGTGAGTTTATGTTCAACAAAATAAAATGGATATTATTTATTTTCTACTAATAACATCCAAAGATGTGGCTTCATGATTGTTTTTCTGTTTTTGCTGTTTTGTGTAGGCATTTAGAATGACTGGAACAAAAGAAAAGGAACTGCTTATCTAACAGCATGGAAAGCAATGCTTAGATTTTGTTCTATCTGATTCACATCCTGAAGATTTGGAGGTTTATGCTTTCCTGCAAAATGCTACAGTGAAACACTAAGAGCTCAGAGAGTTAAGATTGGGAGCTCTGAAATCAGTCAAAGAGCAACTCATTAGCAGATGCTAGAGCTGAGGAAAAGGAAAAGATGCAAGACAACGTCCTAGTCCCTAAGAGCTTCTGGTTTCTTAAGGGGAGCCTTGTGTGTTCACCCAGCACTGCAAACACCCTGGACTAGAATGGAATAGCTAACTGTCAAGATCATGCAATAAAGACGATAGAAAGCAGACATGTGGAGATTAAAATCAATAATGCAGGGAAAGTGCAGAGTCCAGGAATACCCTTTACATATGCTGCAGTTAGTGCTCAATAAATAATATCAGGATAGCAGCAGCAATAAAAGCATTCAGATTAGTAGTGATTGCAGCAGTAGTTGCAATCACACTATTATTAAGTATGCGGTAGAAGACAAGTACACACCTGGGGGCAATCTCCCCCACCAGGTACTCCTTGGTCTCCAGTAGCCAAGGATGGGGCTCTAGTAGGAGAAGCGAAGGAGTGTGGAATACACATGCTAGATATTACAGCAGCTGCTTCTGTGCAGTGTCTTATTTCTATACTTCAAATATAGAAAGAAGGGTGGCTTCCACTCTATTCCAGAGGAGGAATTTGAGGGTCAGAAAGTTGAAAAAAATTGTCTACAAATTCACACAGTTATAAATTAGCTACAAGTTAGTTGCAAGTTAGGACAAAAACCCAAGTATGCCAGGCCCCACCCATCTGCCTCCCAGTGCCCCTCAGAGTGGGAATGACCCAATTGGTTACTTATTTTCCTATGCAACATTACTAGGTAGATGTTATGACCCCATTTAAGAAACAAGAAATCAAAGTTCTGACTTCAAAGCTCTCCTCCAGTATCCTCATAGCACCCAGTAGGCCCTATGAGCGGGCATCATCCCAATCCACCTCCACTTTACCTGTCTTGCTGACCATACCTGCTTTTTACACTGACAACCCTACACTCTAGGGAGGATCCCTTGCTTCCTACTGGTCTTTATTGCATGCACAGCTACTGAGATAGGTGAGTGTCTGCGAAGACAATCTAGAGCCTCTGCTGCTCAGCCATTAAGCCAGGTGACATTGGCCAGGGCATCAAGGAGCACGAATTTCAAGGCCAACACGGCAAATGTTATTAGCGTGAGCTCGGAGCAGTACGGGACTATAGGGCTTGGATGGGATAGAAGACCGACAGATATAGCAACAAAGCTGTAAAGAGACAACATCCGGGATTCCCGTAAGCAAAAGTGACAATCAAAGCAAACTAATACCAATAATAGATCAACCTTAAAATCAAAGTACCAGGTTGTATGTCCCCTATTGCTTATAACTCCTTATGAATTTTATCAGTTGTAAATTCTCCCTGAGAGACTAACTAGCTCTGAGAATTTTAGTTGCTATTATTTTTCTTTAGCAACTTGCGGCTGGCTAGATCAGAGGCTATTCCTCCGCTCTGCAAAGTGGGAAACAGGGATCTTCAGCTGATTGGTCTCTGTCTTTTGTGGTCTCAGATGTGCCAGGTAAACTATGGAAGCAGCCCTAGCGGTGGAGATTCGGTCCCTCAGATACTCAGGATCATCTATTTATGTTGAATCCTTCAGGCGATGTACCATAAGATCAAGTTGTTTGCTTTCAATCCCAGCTCTACCGATGACTCCCTGTGACCTTGGGCAAGTCAATGAAACAACAGAGCCTCTTTTGGTCAATGCAATATGGTTCGCTCTGAGAAACGAATGAGGAAATGATGCTGGTAAGAGCACTTAGTGCATAAAGAGTGATCTATAGGTGGTAGCTATTATTTTGATCATTGCCTTGCAGGGTTCAGGATATGGAAATATATTAATCATGCTATGGTAGCATTTGAATGTTTATTGGATCTATTAAGGGGGAAGAGTGTGGATAAGTAGAAAGTTATGATGTTATCTATCAAACCAAAGCTTATATTGCTTCTCCCAATAAAGACATTGTCCAGTCTTTCTAAAAGGATCCTTATGGGCTGTTGATGTCCCCAAGCTGTTGGTTTGGGTAAAAGAATGTCTTGAGTCTTAGAGAAGAAAAATGTTTCAGGCCAGACTTTGCAGCCTTTGTCTGAGGCAGCCTGAAAATCTGTTCCCCTCTTCTCTGACCTTTCTTTGATGTAAAATATTAGGACCGTTGCTGACTGCTACTGCGATCTGAACTGTGGATCCGAAAAGAAATCCATGTGTGTTTTAGCCATCCTCTCTCCACTCCCCACAGTATCCTTAATCTTCACCTAAGATCTTGACCACTTGGAAAAAAAATCAGTAAGGAAATGAAGCTTTTCTTTCTGCACCTAAACTGTTATCTGAGACTCAGCTTCTTTTGCCTTATTTGATAGCAAACACAATTTTGGCAACAAGGATGGCTAACTCATTTTGTAGCTACTTTATTTTTCACTGCCCAACTGGGAAGCTAAGGGTGGTAAAAAGTGTACTACTACCTAGAAGAGTTCAAAGACCAAGGTTCCAAGCTTTGCACCCTTGAGATCATTGTTTTAACTTTCGGAACCTCGGTTTTCTCGTTTGTGGCATGAGAATAAGAAAATTTGCTTCAGTAGAGTTGTAGTGAGGACTTATTATATGTTAGATAATAGAGATGAGAGTATCTGCCTCAAGTATGTACTCAGATGCTCATGGAATCTAATGAAAATGATTCAGATAATTAATGTGAAGAGATATTTTTTGCTTGAGGAAATGTCTTTTCATTAACTTCCTCCTGGAGGAAGACAGGGTGAAGGGTACAATTTTTACTCCCAGCTCATAATCTGGCATCTTACATTCTAACAGGGCTTCAAGTTATCTATGGTCCTTTTCACCTCCACCTCCCAGAGATGCCACAAGGGGGAGCACTTATCCTTCTGGATTTCCACAAGAGCTTCCTTTCCACTCTCCCTCCATTTCATGGTGTAAAATGTGTCCTTTCCTAAAACACATAGATGCAGGAAGAATAAAGACAGACCTAAACAGATCAAGAAAAACACCTTGGTCTTGCCTTATACTGCTTCTGATTTGCTTGAATAAGTCACCTACATTCTTCTAGATCTTTTTTTACCTCATGTGTAAAATTCATTCAAAACCTACTAGGCACTAATCTAAGCAATGATGATTCAGAAATAAAAAGATGTAGTCTCTGCCTTCAAAGAATCCACAGATCATGGGTTAAACAGACTTGCAAACCAACACTTACAAAGCAAAGTGATAAAAGGCTATTACGGAATCACAGGGAGCTTGGAGGAAGGAGCCCTAGGATTCATTAAGAATCAAAAAACTTCAAAGACAAGGGGAAGCTTAATTTTGTATTCGAAGGAGATACAGCAGTTTATTCTGCAAAAAACCAAAGATGGGCATTGCAGGTAAAGACAAAATACCCAAGCACGGATGTGAGAGAGGAAAGGTCCTTTAACCTGGTTGGGGATACACTTGGGGGTAGTATCAGAATTCTTATCCTTCTGTCCATGAATATTTTACATATAATACTGTACATTATGTATGCAAGGGGGTGATAATTTATAACCTCTAAATTCATATAACCAGCTTTGTTATTCTATGGTATTTGTTTACAGTAAAGAAAATATATACCTATAAAATTATACCTGTATCTAAAAGACATCTATATCCATTATTTTTCTTATTATGCAATAATTCTTAATCTGTTAATTAACTCTTACACACCCTGGTGTTATACTGGCTTTGATACCTCCCAGAAGTCTGTACTTGGTCCATGACCCCTGCTTTCAACAGCGTCGGACAATTTCAACTGTGTGACCGAGTGTTACCCACACCTCTTTTATTTTCCTCTTATTTTTTAAAATATTAAAATGAAATTGGCCAATAATGTAAATAACATATACCTGAACAGTGGAGAGGAACATGACAACAATCCCATTCCACAAGATTTCCTGTCTTCTATTGTCACCATCAGCTACCATTTCTCTCTCAGCCAGTAGCCCTGCTACTTACTTTGCTGGGAAAATGGGGACACTGATCATGGAACTTTTCTATCTTCTCTCCACATCCCCTGGTCTACCTGTATCTGTACATGTTTATTCTGTTAGCCCTGTTATTGCATTGACCCCTCCACTTTAGCACCAAATCTTCCCCTACTCATTTAAGGATATTTCTCTAGCATTGTCCATTCTTTTTCCTGTTCCATTATTTTCTTTTCTCTTTCCTGGATTTCTTCCACTACCATTCAAACATAGTGCACTAGCTTCAATCTTAACAGAAAATCATCTCTTTAACCTCACATACCTCTTCCCCAATCACCCAATTTCTGTTTCCTTTAATAGTAAAATTCCTCAAAAGAGTAATCTAAATTGATTGTCTCTGTTTACTCATCTGTGTTTCTCATGTACACCTCCTCCAGCCAGGTCTTTGCCTCTGGCAGACACCAGGGACACCCACAATTTCTAAGCCTTCGTATTATTTCCGTCAACAGCAACATTGTCATAATCGTTCCCACTTCCTGAAACACTTTCTTCATTTTGGAAGAGAAAGCATATTTTGGCAGCTTTCCTCCTGCTTTACTATCCACTTCTTTTCTATTTTTGTTGTTGGATTAATTTTATTCTCTTCACCTCCAAAACATGGAGCACTTCACAATTTATGCTTTGTTTCTCTTCTCTAACCACATTATACTCACTCCTTGTGTGATTTCCAGAAATCAGTTGGAAGACTTTCTATTTAGTAATGTTTCCAAATGTATTACCAGTGGTTTAGACTTTTGCTTTGAGATTCAGGATCATGTGTCCGATGGCTCTTGATACCTTGGGTTGGATGACTAATAGTTATTTTTAATTTTTGACCTATACCACCACCCATAAATCTGCTCCATGCCTAGTTTCCCCCCTCTGTAAATTGTGCCACCGTTGCCCAAGTTATACAAACCAGACACCTCAGAGGTAGTCATGGTTTCTCTTTTCCTTCCACAGAAATACACATCCAATCTGTCAGCACACTCTTAGCTTTTCCTTTGAAATATATCCAGAATCCAATCATTTCTCACCATGTCTACTACCAGCACCCTCTCTAAAGCATAATGCTTCTCACTTGGATCCTGGCAATAGACTTCTAACTATCCTCTTTGACCCCACTCTTTCCTCTCTAAGCTTAAACAACCAATGTAATGCTTTGAAAATGTATGTCATATGATGCCATTCCCTGCTGATAACACTCAAAAGGCTTCACATCTAAAATAGTCTACAGGGAAAAATTTAGTCCCTGTATACTGCTCTGTACCCATACTCTACCAACTTCCCTATCATTCACCCCTATTCCTTAAATACCCCCAAATGCCTGCCTACCTCGGTTTCTTTATGTTACAGCTTTGTCTATTAGGAATTTTTTTTTACCCAATACTTCTGACACTCTCCTTCACTTCATTTGCTCTCTACAGAATTGCAACCTTTCTCTGAGAGTCTTGTGTGACCTATCTAAAATAGTACCCCAACTTTCTATTTTTCCATTCTAGAATTATCCATACCTGATATTATAGTACGTAACAGAAATGTATCTGGATGTTTGTAGTCTATCTCTTCTGTACATGTGGCTCTTTGGAAGCAGGGACTGTCCTCTGATTCATCACTGTATACGACTCACTCCTAGAACCGTAGCTGGTACATGGCTAGTATTTGGTAAGTGTATATGCAATAAAAAAAGAGAGAGCAGAGATAAATAGGTCTTTGCAACCCTGTACATAGGTCTTATTCAAAGTCTCTAGGGGAAGCCGGGATGGCTCAGCAGGTTAAGCTCTCGTTTTGCAGCCCTGGGGACCGAGGATCGAATCCCGGTTCCAACCCGAGCGGACCCATGTGCTGAACTGGGGTGTGCTTCCTATGCAGGAGGCCCCCAGCCCAGTTCCTGCCCTGTGTAGCCCCCACCCACCTGTGTAGAACAAAACCATGTTGAAAACTGATGAAGTTCAACTATGGGGACTGCTCTGGGCCCTCCCACTTCTCTCTGTCTCTGTCTGTCTCTCTGTCTCTGTCAAAAACAATAAAATAAATCTTAAAAAAACAAACAGAGTCTCCAACTGCAGCTATGACAGGAACCCATGTGCTGAACAGCGGTGTGTTGAGGACATTTTCATATTTTTTGGCCATTTGAATAGCCTCTTTTATAAGTTGCCTTTTAAATTTTTTGGCACATTAAAAAAATTGTAAATACCTTCCCCAGTCTGTGACTTGTTTCTTCGCCCTTTTCATAATGTTGTTTGATAAACTTTTTTTTTTTAATTTTAATGAAATAAATTTATTAGTCTTTTTTTATGTAGTTAATGCTTTTTCTGTGTATTTTTATATTTCCTTCATTGAAAGTAATGTATTTTTTAGTCTCTAACCAGCTATTAAGACTTTTTTCCCCCTCATCATCGGTCTAGCAGTTTTATTGGAACGTGCTCAGGTGTGCTTTTTGATTGCATTTATTTACTTAAGGTTTTCAATGCTTCTAGAATATGTACTTTGATGTAGTTTCCCAGTTTTGGAAAATTCTCAGCTGCTATCTCCCAAATATGCCTCTGCTTCATTCTCTTCTCCTGTGATTCTAATTTTACATATTTTAGATTTTTTTTTTTATAGTTTTACTATTATTTGGGCCATTCCTGGTCCCATGAATAAATTTAATTTGGCCACTAAGAGAAGTTTTTTTAATATGTTGTTGGAGAGTTCTGTTTGTAAATAATTTAATTAGGATTCTTGAATCAATATTCATAAGGGCAACAATTTTTTTTCTAGTAATTTTTTGTGTGTCATCTTTATCAAATTTAGTTATAAATATTACATTTGCTCCACACAAATATATAGAAGTTTTTCTTCTTTTTATTTTTGTGCTCTGCAATAGTTTAAGTAGGAATGATCTTTAAAGGATTGGTAGAATTCTCTATGTAACTGTCTAGTTTGGGTGATTTTTGAGGAACTAGTTTTTTAATTCTTTATCTTTTCTACATGATAACTGGTCTGTTTAAGCTTTGTATTAGAACTACATTTTATTATGATTAATTGTATTTTTGCTTAGGATTTAAAATTTATTTCCATAGATTTATGTTAAATAATCCCTTTTCATAATTTAATGGTTGTAATATTATTTTCCTCTACCATTTGTTTATATTAGATATGCTTTTACTTTTTCTTTTCTAATAGTTAGATAACAGTGGTTTGTGCATTTGGTGGTTTTTCCCAAAGAACCATAATTTTACTTTGGCTTTTTAATACTATTTTATTTATTTAAATTTGTATACAGTAACTGTACTTAGAAATATCCATTCTAAGTGTACATTAAGCAATCTTGAAAATTTACTTTTATAACTAATGTAAATATAAATACAAATATAACCACAATCAAAATCTAAAACATTCTGATCATCACAAAAACTCACGTATATTTGCAATAAATGACTCCCATCTCCCATGTCCCCAGGAAACCACTGATCTCTTTATAACTATAGGTCAGTGTTGTCTATCCTAGAATGTCATGTAAATAAAATTATACAGTAGGTAGTCCTTTATGTCTGCCTCCGTTCATCAAACATGATGCTCTTGAGTTTCATCAAAGTTGCTGTATGTATCAGTAACTCATTTCTTGTTATTGCTTAGTACTCTACTGTATAGCATTTTATATATACTTTTAACATAAATTGTATATCTTCATAAAGTCTCTCTTTCAGTCTTCTGCTCTTGTATATTGAGTTGTTTGTGTCCTCATTAATAAGGCATAGAATACTCATTTACAAAGATATAAAAAATTGCAAAATATATGGTGAAAATATATATAAATTCTATTATGTGCATGGAATACTGTGTGTACTTACACATACAAATACAGAGAATATAAAATATTTTCTGCCACTCTATGACTTGCCCTTTTATTTTAATACTGACATTTTTTAAGAGCCTTACCTGAAACTCTACCTTTCTATCCCACTATCTCTGATCTTTTTAGTTACATGACCCAAGATATTTCCCTCTGTGCAAAAGCCAGTGTGAACTGGGGTTTTGCCAAGCAGAAAGCACACTAAATAATGCCTATTGAACTCAAGGCTATCTATCAATCGCTTTCCTTGCATCAAGGTGTCAAATCAACAAAAATATTTATTGCCATTTTGGAACCCTAGTTCCGAGTAGTGAAATAGTTGGTTCCAGGTTATACAACAACATTGACTATTTCTCCTTTCTGAAGAGTAGATCATATGTTTTTCCTAATTATGTTCATTCCTCATTGTTTATAGATGTGATATTATTTCTATGTCACTTTATAGTTTTCTTTATTAATTTAGATGTATGTCTTGACTCCCACCTAATTTGAGTTCTTTAATGCCAAAACATATTTCACCATATTGATTGTGCTAAAAATATATACATAAATAAAAATCTGAGCACCTAAACTTGTTCTTTTCTGGTGTTTTATCAGATAAAGTGACCAACTCTTACTTAATTTTCCCTGTCATTAATGTGAGAATCATTTCCTTCCTCTTATATCTTTTAGTCATTTAAACACTAAGCTCTGTCAAGTCTTTAACTCTAAAGACTATTATTCTCCCTTCCCACTATTGTTTAGTTAGTCCAGACACGTAATTTATTGTTTAAATGATGTGTCATTTTCACTTTGTTTACCTGATATTGGTGGGTGAAATTTTAAAGGCACATCCAAGACATACTCTACATTGCAATCAGCAATACATTCTAAAATCTATTGCCTTCATTTATATATATTCAGGCACTCTGCAGTGCCTTGTAGTTGTTAAGATAAAGGAAAGACCCCCCTGGCTTTATTTTTATGAGTAGACAAAGTCATAAAAAATAATAAAAAAAAAAGACTCAAAGAAACAAACGTGAATCAATTTATTCGCGAGCACATAAGTAGGAGTCAACATCTGAGCTGAGCCAGAAAAGGAAGAGTCCTAATTAGTTTATTTTGTGTGTGTTCTCTTTCTTCTCAGTTCAAGCCAAGTTAAAGACTAATTTGGATTGGGTCCTTCAGGCAAGGGGGGTGTGTTGGGGTGGAGCTGGGTAGGAATTGTCCATTATTTTATTTTCAGAGGATATTGTTAGGGGATATCAGGATAGCCCAACAGGTTGAGAGCTTGCTTGCAACTGCAAAGTCTGGGGATTGAATCCCAGCCCTGGCCTATGCAAACCCACATGCTGAATTATGGCACAACAACCTCCCCTACGCGAGGCTCCCAGTTCAGTTCTGCATGTGCAGCCCCACATCCACCTGTGTGGAATGAAACTATGTCAAAAAACTAATGCTGTACAACTATGGAGACAGCTCTGGGCCCTTTCCCCATTCTCTCTATTTCTCTGTCTCTCTCACCTTCTCTCAAACAAGAAAACAAATCATAAAAAAAAAGAAGAAAAAAAAAGATAGTGTTAATGACAACTTAAGGCCTGTTGAAACTATGAAATTTTGATCATTTTACTTGTTCTTTCGTATGACCATGGTGATTTTTTTTATTTTAAGCAAGAAAATTTACTGTTAAAAAAATTTCAACTTGTGTTTTATGGTGAAGTAGAAAAGCACTATAAGTAGAATCTATTCATTCTGTAGAGACTTACTTAATAGGTTCCTTAAGCAAATATTAATCAAAGAGGCACCTATTTAGGAATAAGCAGAATGGAGTGATAAAGAGAATACAGGAAAAATGTACAGAGAGGCTTAGGAGCCCACTGAGAAAAAGGGCTTAAGACCCCAGCCTTTTCTTATTTTTTAATGCTACTTGTTTGTATTCCTGAATTGGTTAGCCCCCACACAAGACCCACTGACAAAGCTCAGGACCTGAAGGGGAAGGAGCCAAGAGAGCTGGAAAAGCCTGGCTGGCCACCTAGGACAATAGGTGCTAAATGGAGGGGAGAATGGCAGAGGTGTGACCTTGGAAACTCCTCTTTATCCCATAAGAAAACATTAAATGCAGTGACAGAGACTTCAAGGTAAGTTAAAGAACTCTGACCTTGGACATCCAACCTTGGGCATCATTAGGTGGAGAGACTATTCATGCAAGTAGGATCCAAACTGGCAAAGATGTCTTGGCTGCTGTTGATCAAGAACCACTCAATAGTGCAGCGCCCGTCTCAGCTGCACCATTTGGCAGTAGAAGAAACCAGGCAGTTAAAAATGTAGCATCTGCCTGCGGCTGCATATGATGCTGCAGTTCTCTTTTAACTCTGAAGCAGGACTGGCCACTTTGGGCAGAATAATCTCCCAGGAGTTCTTAGATGACTACTGGGTATTGAGAAAACCCGGGGAGACATACTCTAACGTCCTTGCTATGATAGTGTACTTGGATGGCCATCACAGGGTACACAGCATGGGTGACTTAGAGAGCAGAGATTTAATGTCTCAGTTCTGGAGGCAAGAAGTCTAATGTGGGATGGTTTTCTCTTAGGCCTCTCTCCTTGGCTTATAGATGATCATCTCCATGTGTCTTCACATGGTATTCTCTCTTTGTGTATCTGTGTTCTATCTCCTCTTCTTCTTAGAACACTAGCCATACTAGATCAGGGTCCATCCTAATGACCTCATTTTAACTTAATCTTCTCTTTAACAACTCTATTACCAAATAAAGGCATATTCTGAGGTACTCAGGACTAGAACTACTACATCTACATTTTGAGGTGATACAATTCAGTCTAGAAATTAAATCTCTGCTGTCTAAGTCATCCAGTCTACGGTACTCCGTGATGACAGCCAAGTTGCAGAAATGGAGACTTGAATAAATTTGAACATTAAAAATACATAACCTTTAGTATATTTACATTAATATATTGTCAAATTCTTACCAATCACTAGTATTATCATGTGTAATTGCTGTGTCAACTTGCTTCAGGACTTTTTGTTAAAGTAAATAAACATAGAAGACACAGTTGGGGTTCCCTAAGAGTCTGCCTCCAGTCCCCTTCATATCTGTCCCTCCATAGAAGTTATTGATATTTATCCCAAAAACATTTCTAGGAAGGTTTTTATTCTTCCATTGTAGCTTTACCTGTACATGAAACTAGTGAAGTACATCATACCAGTTACATCTGTTTTATTATTATTATGTAAATGTCAAGATCAGAATAAAGTTCCTTTTCCTTGGTATGGTATAGTTTCCTTAAAGATCTGCCTTACTGTATTTCCTGTTCTGCCCCTACCCCATGGTGAAATGCATAACTCATTCGCACTCATATGTCTGTGTTTCTTTCCACAGGTACGTCTCTTTGCCTAGAATGACCTGGCCTCCTTCTGTCCAGTTTCTTGTCCTTTATTTATACTCTTGTGTTAGTAAATAATGTCTCTATCACAATATACATTGTTTTGGATTAAAACTGTAAGTTTTCTTGTATGTTTTACCCAAAGGATTCAGAGTACCTTTAACGTAAGGAGTGAACCTTTCCTAATTCTATGTCTAGCACTTGGCATGTAGATTACTATTAGCTCATGGAAGATTGTGTGAATGAATGATTCATGGAATGAATTAGTTGATTGTTGGTGATATTGGTTATAATACTGCTAGGTGGCACATGCTTGTCTCATGAAATTGAGGAAAAATTTTGGTTATTGAATACATCTGAAAATGATGTGTGTCTGAGTCCCTGTTCCAACAACAGAAACAGTATGTAAATAAGAAAAAAAAAGATAAACATATTTTCTAAAAATGGTTCCTCCTACAGAGACTTTCACGAGGCTCTTGCTTTCCTTCTGTGGTGGCAGCAGGCATGGCTGCCAGGCCCAGGGGGCCCTAAGCTCAGCCTTCACTGGGCCCCTGGCAGCTGAGCGCCCCACCCCCCCCCCACCCCCGGTCCTGCAGGGAGCTATTACCTGCCATCCAGTGGCCCGGGCTTGTATTCCTGCCTCATTGAAATGGTGATCTTGAGTCCTGCAAACTATATCCACCAAATTCAAAGAAGGGAGTGGGGTTTAGAGAGACATAGAAAAGACCCCTCCAAACAAATTCAAAAGCTAGTCTAGATTAAAAAAATTTAAAGGCCTTTATCACATCCATGTTCAACAGCTGTGTCTTAAAAAAAAAAATAAAAAAAGTTATTTTGATCAAATCCTAGGTCATAGGCTTCCTGCAGAAGAGAAAAGGCAGCTTCTCCCCAGGCACAGCATTCTCCCAGCTACAGCTCTCTCTGCATGGGAGACGCCCTGACCCACTCCTTGCTAAACAGAGCAGCCAGTTTCTGCACACAGCTCACCAGTCCCAGTGTTAATTGCTTCCCTGAGACCTGTGAGAAGCCTGGGCAGGAGAAGCTGACAGTATCCTAAAGTAATTCCTCAGGGCTTTCTTCCTGAACTCATTATCTCTCTCTGATACTATCACCCTCCAGGTTTCCTCAGAGCACAGCAAATCAGTCATGCCAGAATGACATCACGGGACACCCTCCCTCCTGAATGGTACAACGGAGGTTAATTTCCAGGCACAGTGCCGGGGGAAGCCGAGGAATGTGCAAAGGAGATTGGTAATTCCCAGACTGGTAATTCTGTGTCAGTTCTCTAACCCTAATTACTGAGAACAGACAGAAGTTGTCTAGGTTAGCAGACCTGAGGGGATGCTGGCTGCCTACAGGGTCTTCCCTGGAAGAGACAGCCAGGAAAGAGGGTTGTAACCTCATGGGTCTTTCCTAGGAATGAAACGAGAACTCAGTAAAATAGGACATTCAGATTCAGAAAGTCTTCTCTTGTGATCCTGAGAATTTCTAAGCTAGACCTTGGCTTCAGGACTATGAACAAAAATGCCTCCCCAGAGGGTAACCTAAGAAGATTCAACTTAGTAAAGTAATAACTAAGTATGCGGTAGTTACAACCTTTGAGGGTAACCTAAGAAGATTCAACTTAGTAAAGTAATAACTAAGTATGCGGTAGTTACAACCTTTAAAATGCAAGTAGCAGGTTCATTTTAAAACAAAAGATCTCTCACCGTTCTCTCTCTCTCTCTCTCTCTCTCTCACAGAGGAGTAAATAAATTTCAATTTTTCATTTTCTTTTTTGAAAAGAGGAAGCTTGTGCAAGACTAATAAATCTGAGAGACACTGATGGACTCTAAAGAAATCAGAAATAATCTAAAAGGACTGTTTCTCTGAGACATACTACACCTGAACGTTTATTGTTTCAGGGTTGTTTCAACTCATTCATGCCTATTTCCTTGAATAGATGATCAAGCTCCTTGCTAGATCAGGGTTTATGTCATCCACTATAGTGTCCAATAAAACAGCAGTCATGTCAAAAGTGCCAAATCAGTATTTCTGGAAAGGAAGGAAATAAGGGGGAAAAGGAGCCATGGTAGGTTGCAGAGGTGGTAGATGATGGGTATTTTAGGGTTTTTAAGAGTTATAGAGAAATCCTCTCTCTAAGCCAAAATGTAGGTTTAAAAAAATTTTTTTGGTTCATTGCAATGAATATAAAGTGTTCAGAGGTCATAAAGTTAAGAAGTAGTCAATGAATAGTTTTGTACACAGCCTTTATTCTCTTAATTTAATGATAAAACACTATTTAAATACATTCAGCACTGCTTTTCACAGTCTTCTGCCTGAAGCTGGTCATATTCAATAAACAAAATAGTCCTGGGCCCAGGACCAAACAAGCAGAAATCCTAAACAAAGGACTTCAATCATGGCATTTGAATGTGTTTTTCAGTCTTTTTCAAGGTAGATGTGCTGATAGCTAAAGGGGTGGCTGCACAAAGCCTGACCTACCTTGTTTCAAACCAATGGTCTACCCTTTACATATATAAATAAATATATATATATATATATATATATTTTTTTTTTTTTTTTTCCTCATAAAGAGGACAAATCACAACATGGTCATTACTAGCAGATGATATACCCATGAGAGGGGTTTATCCCCTGGTAATGTCCCCAAAACAAGAAGAAAGGAAGAAACCAAGATGGGGTCTCAGAAGTTCTCAATCTTAATATTTCTCTTTCACTAATTTGAAGAAAACATGGGGCAACCTCTATTTATCTAAATAAACAGCATGCTTAATCAAAAATTTCCCTCCCCAATTTCTCTGAGGCATGAATGCACACATCCATGCTTATGTGTGCACACATGTGCACACAACGTACACACACACACACACACATGTACTTTTTCCTGGAGGATGAAGGAATGAAAAGGATTGCATTGGATAATTCCTGAAAAGTCTGCCAAGTTTATTTTATTTCAAAGATGCCACGATTTGCTAGGAAGGATAATATGACAAAATTGCTTTTTTGAACCTTTTCCTGTTTTGGTTTGTTTTTTTCCCCTAGAATTTACTTCTTTTGTCTATCTCTTGCTTCTCATCTAGCCCATTACAGCAATTTAAGAATACTCTGGTTCCAATCATTAAGATGAAGTAGCACACACCCTGCCCCCTGCCTCTCCCTGAGGTACAGCTGTAAAACCTGGACAGAGTGTGTACTGCAAATGCTTTACGACTCTGAAAAAGCAACGGGAGCCAACTGGTTGAGGAAGATCAGAATTCAAAGTGCCACCAAACCTGTGGGCTTTCTTATTTATTCCCACCTGTCTTTCTGCCACGTGTTACCGGATGGGGCACAGCTGTGGAGGTGCATAGCATAGCAGGACTGGAAGTAGGGTGAGATGAGTGAGGCAGAGTTGTAAAGTGCAGAGCCAGGTTCTGTCTTTGACATTTTGTAATTTAATTTTATAATATTTTTGTTTGTTATGAATTGTTGCATTAGTTTTGATTTTTTAGTGGTACATTAAAACTTTGAGTATTGCTTTCTTTTGGTGCCCCCTTCAATTCTGCACTATGGTACGTGCCTCACTGGTTTCGCACTACTCCTGGCCCTGTAGCAAAGTCGGGTAACTAAAATCCCAGCTTTCTGGCTGAAGGACCAAAAAGATAAGCTTAGGCAAATGGAAACTGCCAGAGATTAAAAATACAGAGGTGCTCAGGAAAGTGACTCAGTAAAAACTGTATAAACTCCTGGGCTAACCCCCAAGCTGTGCAGACAATCTGATTCTAACTACCAATCAAAATCTTTGAGGACTGAACCAAGATACATCATTGCTCAGGGCACAAGCTGGCCGCTAGGTAGAGCTCACACAGGATAGACAGAATCAAAGGCTTTGAAAACTCAATTGACATTAGAATCATAGACAGACAATCCCACAGAAGGCAGGATTGATTTGGAGCATGAACTTACCCAAAACAAAATATCAAAATTCTTTATAATATTTAAGTAGGAAACAATTCAAAATTAGGCAGAATATGAAAAACAAGGATCATTTCAATTCACATTGGAAAAAATGATCTACAGATGCCAAGGCCAAGATGACAGAGATATTGGGATTATCTGACAAAATCTTTAAAGCTGCTATTGCAAAATGTTCCAACAACCATCATGAACTCTCTTCAAAAAAAACACAAGAATTGGAAGATGTAAGAAAGAACCAGGGGAAGCTGGGATGGCTCAGCACTCGCTTTGCAGCCCTGGTACTGAGGATTGAATACTGGCTCCAGCCCAGGTGGACCCCCACATGCTGAGATGGGGTGTGCTCCCAGTTCAGTTCTTGCCAGGGACTATGCAGGAGGCTCCCGGCCCAGTTCCTGCCCTGCATAGCACCATACTCATCTGTGGAGTGAAACTATATGGAAAAACTAATGCTGTCAACTATGGAGACTGCTCTGGGCCC
>PVKE010006085.1:0-55906 GCA_004027555.1 Craseonycteris thonglongyai
TGGAATCATGCACAAGGAGGACTGAAGAGGAAAATTTAACTGGCCAGAGAAGGCCTGGAAATGGTGATGTTCACCATAGTTGAGCCTAGATGAGTAGGAATTGACCCCGTGAAGAGGAGGGAAAGGTGATTTGGAAGGCAGGTGGGAGGTAATCAGAAGTACCTGAGAGGTTTTTGTTTTGTTTCGTTTTGTTTTTGTTCGTTTTTGTGGGGTGGGGTGGAGGGTGGGGGGGTTGTTTTATTTTAATACTAATGCCTTTATATGGGAGAATTGCAAAACAAAGAGATCACTTCCCCACAGAATTTTGTGATTCCCCCCTTTCAACTAGGTTGAAAATAAAATTGTTGGATAATTTGTCATTGGATTATAAAACTCTTTGGAGAAGGGACAACTTCTTGCTGAGAGGCCTTGTGGTATAGTGGAAAAATCCTAGGCTCTGTTGTCTGCCAGAAGTGAATTTCAATCCAGGCCTTGGTAATATGTGCAAAGTTGGGCAAACTCCTTATTTTCCCTAAAGGCCAGTCTCCTCATGTGTAAAATGAGATTAATACCATCTTCTTCCTAGGATTTTGTGAGGATAAACTGGAAAAAAATGTAAAATTGGTTAATACTGGTTACTCCATTGGTTAGCACTCTAGATACTTAAAAATGTCAGGTTTTTCCATTATACTCTCAGTGTCCTTGAGGCAAAAGGACTTCAAGAGATCGCCAATTTAAGCCACTTCTTTATTTTTTACTTTAGAATTTTTGTTTTGATTTCTATACCTCATCCCTCTCATCAGATTGTGGACTTATCCTGGCATTCCCAAAACTTTGGTTCGTAGAGGACATGTGAAATTAAAGATGAATTTGGAGCATATCTGCTAATGTAAATTACTTTTGTGAATTTGCAACCCATCCTCTCCAAGCTCAGGGAGATGAGGAAATATCCAGAATTCTATGAAGTTAAAAAACAATAGTGCTCCAAAATACTGGTAGCTGCCTTTATGATAACAAAGATAAAATAATGGATCCTCAAATTCATATCTCTTGTAAGTCAATTTCAGTTGATCGGTTGATTTTTAAATTAAGGTACAAATTTAAAAATTTAAATTAAAATTAATTTTAAGTTTAGGATAAAATTAAGATTTAATAATTTATATTATTTGTTTTAGAATTGAACACATAGCAGAGAGTTTTACCCATAGTAATCGCTCAACAAAGTTTCTTTTCTTTCTTTTCTTTTTTTTTTAATGAAGAATCAGCCTGTTGACTCCAAGAAATTCAATAGCTTTCTGCCTTTGGATAGGCAACATTCTCCAGATGGAATTTCTTTCTTACTTGCTTATAGAAGAATGGACCTGGAGATGGTGACATAAAATGTATACCATGGACAAATTATAGATAGTTATGTTTAGCTGAGTCAGACAGCTCTAAACAATACTCAGATAATAGACTGAAAATTTAATGGGGAAAAAAAAGAAAAGAATGGACATACTAAAAGAAAGACAGCTCATTAAATTAATACGAAAGGCCAAAGACCAAAGACAGAGAATTCACCATGTTTTTGAATCTACTAACTCTCGTTATCTTTTTTAAAGACTACCAGGCTAACTAAAGCTCTATTGTTGGTTTTATATGGGGCAGCTAGATGCTAATTGAGGGAAATAAAGTAGAAACTGAAAATATTTTAGTGAGAAATTATGTTATTGATAAAAACTTTTGGGAAAGTGGGCCAAATCTAACTCACCTGCAAACATTTATTTATAGAGGATTAATTGCTGTTTATGGAGTCCCAAAGGATGTATGCATGACAATCCTTGATTCACTACACCATTTAACAGAATATTGAATTTAAATTATTCATAAATTGCAGGAGAGAGATTAATTAGTTAGTTTTACCCTTTTCTAAATGGGTCCCTTAGGTCTTGCTGAAATGCTGGGACTGGACAGCCATATTTTAATCAGTGACCATATATTCTGGTCCAAACTGATTAGATCAGAGGTAGGCACCCAAAGTAATTCAAGAAAGAAACATTTTCTTCTGGGAATTTGGAATTGAATCATAAAGATGCTACTATGTCTGAAACAGGAAATGCTGTAGAACTGGGACTGAGGCTGAGAGAAACCCTACTTTGATGGAACATGAGAGAATGGAGCAGACACAAAAATTACAGAGAAGTGACTCTAGGTGAAGAGTAGTCTCCATTCCTGACTTTTAGTTTCTAATTCTTATTCCTTGTGAAAACTGGCTGCACTGTCTTTCCTCCTTCTTCCCCTCCTCCTCCTCCTTCTTCTTCAGATTCATTTTTGAGAGAAGGTGAGAGAGAAATGAGAGGGCCCAGAGCAGTCTCCATAGTTGTACATCGTTAGTCATGATATGGTTTCATTCCACACAAGTGGAAGTGGGGATGCATGGGGTGGGAACCAAACAGGGGCCTCCCATATGAGAGGCAAGAACATTTGCCATCAAGCCTTCTGGGTGGTTACCTGTTGTGCCATAGTTTAGCACATGAGTTTGCACTGGCTGGGGCTGGAAATCGAAACCCAGACCTCACAATAGCAAGGTAAGCGCTCAGCCGCTGAGCTATCTTGGCATCTCTTTTTCCTTCTTTGTGTGAACAAGTTTGAATGGGTTTCTGGTTCTTATATATTTTGACAAATTTAGACACAACTTACCTTCCCCCAAATATAAAGGAATGTAGAGATTTTGTAGCTATCTTTCATTGTGACATTGACCTTCTACTCACAATTCTCCCTCAACAGTAAGAGGCTATTGCAATAATCTAGCAAGGAATTGGTGGTTTAACCTGGAATGGTTAAAAGTAGTGGCTGTAGTGGAGAAGGGTCAACGAAGAAGTTTCTTCGTCAAGGGTCAATCGAGAAGTTTCTCGATTATATTTTAATACAAAGCCAAGATTTGCTCACTATCTGAAAGTTAATCAGGGAAAGAGAAAAGACAGGGATGATGCCTCAGTTTTTGGCTTGAGTACTTCAAAAGGGTGGTGTTGCAATTTACTCTTCACATTTATAACTCCTGGATAGTTTCCAGTTACTATTTGTACCTGAGTTGAATAAACAATCCTTGTCTGAGAACAAGCAGGATCCACTACGTTGTATATTTGTCAAGCTCTGGCCTCTCTAGAAGAACAGATTAGTCAGATATTCATGAGCCTTCATTATTCCATAGATTACCTCTGTCACTATTTGAAATGATTGGTAAGAGTATTACTAAGCTACATACAAAAATGTCTAGACAAAGGTCACTAAGTTCAGGTGAATAGAAAATATACGAAGTGCTAAACAAAACTAAATGAAACAAATGGACACTTAAATGTAAAATATGAGACGTTAATATAATGTGAGTGAAAAATAATTGTCAAATTCTTAGAAACTGGGTGATCAGGAGTTCCTCACTAAATTCTCATATATTTCAAATGCTATGTCTACAATGGGAACAATATTTAAGGTAACAAATTAAGTTCCCAGTATATTTAATTTTTGTATCTTATTTTAGGATTTAAATGCTATTGTAAATATTTTGAGAATTTTGCTAAACTTTTCACCAAAGTTTAGCTTATCTATCCATTTATTTATTTTCAAATAACTCCTTATAATTTGATTTGTGGACTGAAAAGCTAGCGACAAAGTTTGTACTTTGTTGTACTTCGTGCAATTACAGTTAATATACTGTGGTAACTGAATAAGCTTTGAAAAGCAGTTAAAGTTACTATTTTGTTTCACATCCCCTCCCTCACTACTTCCCTCTATTCTACCCTAACTGTTCCCTCCCCTCAACTACCCTTTCCCACCCAAAAAAGAGAGTATAAATTTTATATCATAGTACTTCTAAGAAGTATTCCCTTAGAGCAGGTCAAGCATGCCGAGTGTGATTCTGAGGGAATTGCCAGCCCACGCTTTTTTTTCAATTAGACACTATTTAGCACACAAGTCAGTAAGTGCTAGCACGCCAGCATGCTAACGGAAAACTAAATGCTTTTTTCTCCTCAGAGAGTTACTTGATGAGGAAGCCCTGTAAGATAGTGTCAGTTGTGTCTGACTAATGTGACACAGCCTTCCATCCCAAGCTCTGAGGTTAGACACAGAGCTGTGTCACTTGTCTTAGTCATCTGGCTGTAAAACTTTTAGTAGATGAGAACTCTCCTTTTTTTCTGGTCAGCGCTAATGAATACCACCTGAGAAATTCGAAAGGCTCAAAACAAAAATTTTAATGTAAGGAAAGTGGGAACAATCCTCTCTCCGAGGACACATCAGAGCCAAGATAATAGAACTAACAATGAAAACATGCAAGGGATACTAATTAACTCTCAAGGGTTTTTATACAGCAGGTGGGTAAGCATAGTCTCAAAACAAGGCATGGAATTTCTGAAAATAGGAGAAGATATTGAGCTTTAAAATAAGAATGGATTTCTTGACAGTGTTGTTACCAAACGTTAAACAGTTCAACAATAGTGTGCCTACAAACCTATCATTTTAGCTAGTATCTACTTCCCCCAGCTCTGGGTCAAACATGTTCAGCTTTTAGGTCACCTTTGGCCCCATAATCTGCTCTTTTTACAAGGGCTGTCTGGAAAAAAATCCAGCCATAAATGCCTCTATTTTTCATATTACATGGCTGGATTCTTTCCAGAAAGCCCTCATCTGTTACTCAGTTATTCTATTTTTTTTTTTTTTAAGATTTATTTATTGTTTTTGACACAGAGAGATAGAGATACAGTCAGAGACAGAGAGAAGGGGGAGGGCCCAAAACAGTCTCCATAGTTGCACATCATCAGTTTTTTCACATAGTTTTATTCCATAGGTGGGTGGGGCTGCACAGGGCAGGAACTGGGCCCGGGTCTTGCCCCAGTGAAAACTGAACTGGGGGCACTCCCCAGTTCAGCATATGGGTTCGCACGGGCCAGGGCGGGATTCGATCCTCGGTCCCCGGGGCTGCAAAGTGAGCGGCTAACCCACTGAGCCATCCCGGCTTCCCAGTTATTCTATTTTAATAGAGCCAGAGTTTCAATTCTACCTATAGTGGCCACTGCACTGTTCCTGGTCCTATGACCAAAGCACAGACTGAGTTCCTTTGGGTATGCAATTTTTAATAAAATCTCTATTAAGTAACCTCTTAACATGTTAATAAACCAAAATGTTGGTTCAATCAGTGTAAAAGATTGGCTATACCCCAAATAAAATTGAGCCCTTTTATTCTCTCAGTACACATACACACACAACATACATACACACACCTGCATCCCAAAGCCCTGGAGAACAATTTAGATCTTTTCTGAATGATTTCTTCAGATACCTTTGAAGGAAGATAAAACACTTAGCATAGGAACAGTTCTCCAGAATTTTCTTCACCCATTTGTAAATCTCTTCACCCACTCTCCCCCACTTCATGGCAGTCTTTCCAATACCCCCACCTCTTTCTCCTTAGAAAGCCCAGACACCATCACTCTCTCCAAATAGTCACTCAAGCCTCCCAGACATTTTCTTATCTACATACTTTCTTATGTAACATCATCTACTTCCTTCTATCTGACGCTCAGTTAATAAGACTAAAGGGGGGATAAATCGCCCAGAAGCACAAACGATGTTCTTCACAAGGGCCAAATAAAGAATATGACTATGTACACCTTAGTGCTTTAGTTCCAGTTTGTTCCAGGCCCATGAATATATCCAGAGAAATAATAATCATGATGTTGGGGACACAAAATGACTAAAGTCTACCAAGCAAGGGAGAAACAGAAGAGTGAAGTACTAGTACCATTTCCAAAATAGAGGAGATCAGGAATCTGAATCCCGGTGCTCACATTTATCTGCCAGCAAGGTGATCATTAGCACTCGATTCCACAAACATTTGCTCTGGGTGCACAGTGTGATAGGTACTTTGCTGGATGCTGTGGGGAATGCAAACATGATACAACTTGGTTGTGGCACTTAATGAGATGGCAATACAGTAACGAGGAAGCAAAACCTGAAAAAGAATGACAGGAATGCCAAACACATCTTTTTATTCTCCTGAGGATTATTACCATTGCTGTCCCATTATCCTTATGGTACCTTTGATCAGTGGTTGGGCTTCCATGGAAGGGACCCCTGGAACACAGAAACATGGAGGGAGGAGACATTGGAATCACTCAATTTCCTATTATTTCTCTATAACCTCTGACCACTCCCACTAGGTTTCATCTAGACCAGCATGACTCAAATTTTCCACCAAGACAATCTTGTTCAGCAGGCACCAAACACAACTTCCCTTCTGTGGTTTCCTCATAACTGTAAGGAGGCTGTAACTTCTAGGTGTGACTTCATAATTGGGATAAGTGAGGGATATCACATCTGCATACAGGTTAGTTCCTATTCACTCTCCAGCATTGAGTGATGTTCCCTTTTTGATTTCCTAGTGAAAAAAAAAATCCATTGATGATTCTTTTCAGCCCAGGTCTGAAGGAAGAAAAAGAAGGACGAGACCAGGCTTTTCTTTATTCCACTTCATTTTTAAGCAATTGGAATGACTGTGCTTTTGAGAAGCCATTGGAAATAATGTAATCTGAGACTATCAGTCGACCAAAAAACTTATACTTAGAACCAATACATTTGTAAGGGGAAATGCGGCACTATAAGGATTTTAGTGACATTGCAGATCACATCTCTATTGCTGAGTAATATTCCTGTTACTGTGCTATTTCAGATGATTCATATTCAGTTTTCTCACAAGGTTGACTTCCTCTGATTTAATAAAGGCTTGTCCAGTGTCCTGAAAGACCTTAGTAACCTTAGTTTACCTAAAATACAGTGCTTGGCAGTGGTGTATAAATGCTTCCACAGTGGTTGCTTCTTAATCTGTTCTTAAACTAGAAATGTTCTGCTTGTTCATGATGAGAGTTTGTTAAATTCAGGAAATTGAGGAGGAAGTTCCATGACAGCAGTATCGTGTTCCACCAGCCTAGTGGTTTCCTTAAAGAGATGGCTCACTGCAATGAAACTTAGAGCAGAGGTGCCCATCTGGTGACCTGTTAGTGTTAACATGCAGCCTACTTGGATAATTCTATTGCCTCTTGAACTATTTAAATATGCAGAGCTGCTGGGCACTCTTTTGTATTTCTCTTTCTTATGTCCTGACAGAACAGAGAGGCTTCTGACCAAGGAGTCAGACATACCTGGATTCTGTTACTGGCTAAATAGCATGTAACACTTCAGTTTTTATTTCCTTGTGTTTAAAATAGGTTCACAGATACCTGTTTAAGTAGTGTGTCATAAGAGTGCACAGAATATAAAGGTCCTAGCTCAGTATACCGACATAGCTCAACAGGTTGAGCACTTGGCTTGCAGCCATGAGGTCTGGCAATCTAATCCCAAACCAGGCCTGTGCAAACCCGTATGCTGGACTGTAGCCCAACTAGTAATCACCCAGCCCCCGTGGTGAAGGTTTTCACCTCCCATGTAGGAGGCCCTCAGCTTGGTTCCTGCCACATGTGACTCCACATTCAGCTGTGTGGAATGAAACTATGTCACAATTAATGATGTGCAACTATGGAAGCTGGGAGAGTGCTCTGGGCCCTCCTTGCTTCTCTCTCACTTCAAAAAAAAAAAAAAAAAGAAATTGCCAACTAAAAATCTGCCACATAGAGTGAAATTAAATGGTAGGTATTCATATTCTCTCTGATGTCTATAACCACTCTCTAGATGATTACATTCTGTTCTGGTAACTTAAAAGTCATCTGAACATTGATGACTCCCAGATTTGTGTGTCCATTTCAAATTTTTTCCCTCAACTTCAAGTTTGATTTGTGTATCTCTTTGACATCTCCTCTCAGATATCCAAAAGGCATCTAAAATGTACTGTCCAAACTAAATTCCTCACTTCCTTGTAAACTATAGCTTCCACCTCCCACAACTTTCCTTTTGTGTGTCTGTTAATGGCAATTCTATCCTCCAGATATTTAGGCCCACACTGTTTAACTTGTACTACCCATTCCAGCACCCTCTTCTCCACAACACACACATACACTCACACCCTGACAATTAGACACTTCTCATCCCCATCCCAGTCCACTTACTCAGCCTTGTTTTTCTCCAAAACAGCACTACCTGACACATAATGCATTTATTTTGTAAGAAACTTTGTTTTTTAATCTGCTGTGTCCCTAGGGCATAGAACAGTTGATTGAGATAGAATGAATCAATGGTGTCTGGGCCAGAAGGCAATAGTTCCTTCTGGCTTCTAGTAGACACCAGTACTATGTCACTTATCCACTCAGGTTATAAGACATGCTATAGAGATCAAATCAAATTGTAAATAAAAAAAATATAAAAATGAAAACAGAAACTCCTATAAAAATAGAAATGTAAATTTTGTTTTAGTTGTTGTACCCTAGTCTCTTTTAGGAAAAAAATATATGTACTTCATAAAGCAAAGAACTTTGATTTATTCAAAGTTCTAAATGACCAAAAGTTATTTCCTCTTTATGGTCATTTTCTCTGTTTCAAATTTTGTACATAGAGGGAAAAAAAAAATCTTCAGGAATCCTTTGATGATTCAATCTAATTGATCTCCACAATCATTCCTTAATAATGTAAGTATCCACTGAAGCAATCAGGCAGAGGCCACCATTGAAGCCTATATTTTATAATTTAAGAACTAAAAGTTTTGAAATTTTTTTTTTTTTAATTTTTTTTTAATTAATTTTTATTTTTGACAGAGAGAGAGAGAGATACAGAGACAGAGAGAGAACTAAACTGGGGGAGCTCCCAGTTCGGCATATGGTTCCGCACGGGCCAGGGCTCGATCCCCGGTCCCCGGCGCTGCAAAGTGAGCACTTAACCCACTGAGCCATCCCAGCTTCCCCTTGAAATTTTAATTAATTGAACTTAGAGTTGTAGCACCAACCCACCTGTTTTTCTCAGTAATTTGACTTACAAGCTATGATTTATATTTATAGGACATGCAAAATGGAAAGATTATGTGCCAGAATATTATTATCTAATGTTTATGACTTCCAGTTCCTTGTGAATTAATTCTAATATTTGCTCTTAATAATTCCAAAGTGATCAAATTTCAGAGATTCACAGACTCTGTTCAACTGCAAAGTCTTCTTTTTCTCCCCCAGAAAGCCTCTCCAGACATAGTAGAATGAGAGTTTCTTATACCTCATTGGGGTGGAGAATTGGGGTGCTATTTGCCAGACAGGGGATTTAGGAGTCAAAGAACTTGGGATGAGGGAGTGGGGCTAATCAAAAAATGAATGCTAAAACAATTCTGGCAGAGTAAAGCCTATTTTGCCTGCTGCTCTGGGCATGAATTGTTATGTCTAATTAGCAAACATAGGATCTGAGATTTTCTTGGCTGCTGTACAACTCAGATTGCTGCTTTAGTGGCAGCCAAACAATTATCCAAGAGCTTATTTGGGAGAGGGACAGATATCCCCAAAAGAGCTCATTTGAAACATCACTGTTAAAGCCTCCTCACAAGGTTCATAGTAAGCAAGATGTTAAACTTTCTTTATCTTCCAATATTAAAATTATTTTCTGGATGCCAGGATAGCTCAGTGGTTGAGTACCTGCCTCACAATCACAAGGTCCAGGATTTGATTTCTGGTCCTGGCCCGTGCAAACCCCATGTGCTGAACTGAGGCACAACTGGTGACCGCTGAGATGGCTCAGTGGTGAAGGTTCTCATACCCATGCTGGAGGCCTGCGGTTTGGTCCTTGCCCCACGTGGCCCTATGTCCACCTGTGCGGAATGAAACCACATCACAACTAATGATGCACAACTATGGAGCCTGCTCTGGGTCCTCCCCCTTCTCTCTCTCTCTCTCTCAGCTGTCAGTGTGAATAATAGTTGTGGACATAAATTTAGATTAGCACTGCTGACTATTTCTTAAGGGCAGATTTTTAGAACAGCACTTGAGTGAGAAGATAGCCACAATGATTCCATATAGTGTTTCTTCTTCCTACGATGCCTGAGCAGTCTCTCTTGGAATATTTTCAGTCTTTAGTGTCTATATCATTCACAGAGCAGAAGAAAGAAGAAAGGAAAAATGGCAATAGCTTTAATGGTGCTGTAGGGTTTGAGTCCAAACTCAAGTTCTTACAGGTTGTATGAACTTGAGAAGTTGCTCAACATCTCTGTTTTAATTTATTTGCAAAATTAGAATAATAGTATTTTATTTGTAGGGTTTTTGTTAGAAATACAAATATATAGGTTTGTGTAATATATGTTTCCAATTCTTATAGAGCTATACTTAAGATTAGACTGTACATAGCAGACAGAGGCTTCTACACTAGTGGTTTAAAGATGTATTATCTTACATTGGAAGTATTTACCAGATTCAGAAAAGAATCTATTGTCAACCACTTGAGTCAGAATCAAACGTTTTCCATTTTGACTTCTAATTTTCATATAACTCCTTACATAAAAGTTGCAAAAAATATTACAAAGAACTAACTCTATTATATCCTCTAGCCATTATTCAATAGTTCTTAATATTTTGCCACATTTATTTTTTAGCATTCTTCTTTCTCTCTATATCACCGTCGTGCACTAATACATGAATATGTGTTTTCTAAGGACTATCTCTTACATAACCAACGTACTAATATCAAAATCGGGAAATTTAACATTGGTATAATATTATGACCTAATTCATTGTTTTATTCAAATTTCACAAATTATTCCAATCATATCGTATATAGCTTTTATTCTTGTTTAGGATAAACAATCCAGGATCACAGGTCATATTTAATTAATTTCTTCTAAAGTAGTTCCTCAACCTTTTTCTTTCATGATATTAAAATATTTGAAGAATAAAGTAGATTTGCAAAATATCCTTCAGTTTAGTTTTTTTTTTTGTTTTTGTTTTTGTTTTGTTTTGCTGTTTCCTCACAATCAGCTTCCAGGTTCTGTATTTTTTTATTCTAATAACAGATGTGATGTGGCCCTAGGATAGCATATCAGGAAGCACAGCATGTCAATTTGTCTCATTATTAATAATGTTAACCTTGATAACAAATAAATTTGTGTTTGTTAGGTTAATCTACAATAAAATTACTATTTTTCTTCTTTGTAATTAATAAGTAATTTGTGGTGATTACTCTGAAATTGTATAAATGCCTTCTTACTCATCAAAACAAATTTTCATCCACTACTTTTAGTATTCATTAAGCTGGTTCCTCTGTCTCTGACATGTTCCTATTTTAGCACTTTTGTTTTCTTCCTGGCACAACAAAACTGTCTGGGATCATTTTTGGTTTCTCTGCCCTGACCCTGAACTCAACCATTTCTCAGAGAATCCTGGTTCTTAGTGAAAAATAGTATTTAGAAACAAAGATCCGGGTGTTAGCTGTGTTTACTGTTCTTGTGGTGTCTTTACTTTTAGGCCCATTCATGTGATAGACCTAAGAAATGTACACATACATGTTTTATACCTCTTTCTGTAAAATTATATATGTATTATATGTATTATACATTCATTATATAAATATAATGACTTCATACTATTATCTCCAATTCCAATAAAATAGCACAAGAGTCACAAAATATTTAAATGGTAGAATAGATGGGGTGGGGAAGCTGGGATGGCTCAGTGGGTTGAGCGCTTGCTTTGCAACCCCGGAGACCAGGGATCGAATCCCGGCTCCGGCCTACGCGGACCCATATGCTGAACTGGGGTGTCCCCCCAGTTCATTTCTTGCTGGGGCCTATGTGGGAGCCCCTGACCCAGTTCCTGCCCTGCGCAGCCCCACGCCCGCCTGTGGAGTGAAACTATATGGAAAACTAATACTGTCAACTATGGAGACTGCTCTGGTCCCTCCCCTTTCTCTCTGCCTCTCTCTATCTGTCTCTCTGTCTGTCAAAAACCAATAAAAATAAATCTTAAAAAAAAAAGAATAGATGGGGAAGAAAGAGGAAGAAAGCAAGGATCACTGACTGTAAGTTGTAAATGCTAGTATGGCATTGCCAAGAGTTCTATGTAAAATGTTCTGTGTACCAACTTTTTTTATTGTGTGTGCCAAACTAACTAATAAAGCCTAAATTTGCATCATTTTCTTTCTTTCTTTCTTCTTTTTTTTTTTTAGCAGCTATAATATATTGTGATGTTCCTGCATATTGATTTTGAAGTCAAATAATTCTCTAGGTCTTTTTATATCAACTGTTGTTCAGCAAGATCTTTTAGTTCTTATGAGTTTAACTTTTGAAACAATATTGCATGTATTCCTGTGAAATTTTATCTTGTTAGTATTGGACCATCATTCATCCCTTCGAAGCCTTTTAACCCTGGTTTAGCTAGCATACTAAATTGTCCCTACAATTTATCTGTTATTCAAAGGTTTTATAATATGCCTTTTATGTGCTTTGACAGATCGCCTCTGCAGATACTCATAAAACAGAAGGTCAAGATTACAGCATGCTATTGGTGGTAGTGGTGGTGATGGTGGGGGATAGCCCTAGAATTGTAACTGGAAATGGAGTCATTTCTTGCCATAGTGTTTTATGTTATGAAGCAGGCAATCAAGAGTTAGGGCCATGTTCAAAGCCACGCTGGGCCACATGCAGCCTGCGGGCTACAGGTTGGACATGCTTGGTTTATGACACGGTTTCAAACTTAATACATCTTTGCTTTGTACCTCCATTTCTTTTTTTCTTTCTGTTCAGTTTTGTATTCCATAGAATTGCTTATTTCTGAAAATATTAACAAATTCATGAAAGTTGTGACATATGAAGATTGAACAGCCAGAAAGTCAAATGTTAGTTGAGGGACATTCTACTAGAAAATCGTTGTATGAATCATCAGAAGTCAAAGTTCTATCCCATTATGTAACTATATAATACTGGGTATCTCAGTTGACTAGAATTCCCCTCCTTTCAGTTTTCTTGTCTCTAAAGTAAGGATCAGAATCTCTTTCTTACTTTCTTTGGAGTTGGAATAATCAAATGTTCACTTTGAAAATGTGAAGGGTTTATATATAACAAGGCCTTATTAAAATTATGCAGTAGAATATTGGCTAGGATTGGCTAGAGTGATTTCTAAGTCCAAAATATTATACAACTAGTAACTAGTTTTGTCTACATAAAAAAAAAAGATGCTTCCTAATCCCAGAAAAATACAAATATCTACATTTGGATCCTAAGAGAGACATACTAAATTACTTACCTATAATATGGTAGCATATATCTATATCTATACACCTAAGTAATATTTTTAGCAAAAAATTCAACAAAATGTAAAAGATTAATAAATCAAAATATTGACCAAAAAAGAGAGATAAGAAGAAAGAATGAAAGAAAGAAAGAAAAAGAAAGTTAGATACTTTCAATTATATATTACAGTTATTAAGAGCACAGGCTCTTAGTTTTCTCAACTGTAAACTAAGGGTCCAAAGAATGTTAAGCATAGAAGTAAAGGTTAGCTCTGATCCTTGACACAGAATGGACTTTGGAGAAAGAGATTGTTGATAAGAAGTGTGAAGCTGACCAGGTGTAGAAATACGGTCCCAGGTGTAGCCTTTCACAGCAAGTCATCTCTTTGCATTACTCTAAAACCACAGATATAGAAGGATCTAATTCTTTGCATTTGTCTCCTAAAAGGTGGGTTATTATTGGTCATTAATTCTGGGTAAATGTCAGCCAATAAAGTGGCATTTCTTTACTTATAATTTCATAACAAAGTTTTAGATATAGTTATTTTTTAACTAATGTTTTGATAAATCATTGTAGAATCAATCTAGAGCAAATTTAGGAAATATTTACCTAGCTATTTAAGGTCTTTTCACATATTATTTGCAGAAAACCATTATTGAAACCCAACATATGTCCTAATATAATGGTGAATAAAATGTATGACAATATTAGCTATGGATATAGCTTTATATGACTACATACAAGAAATGCATGGAAAAAGTATTGAAAACTATTTATAATGAACACTACAGATATTCATTATCTTAACTAGACTGGTGACAACAATTCTGAAGGATAATCTTTTTTTCATCTTCCTGGGTTATTATAAAATTAATTTTGACTATTGTTTTGAGTACATTGGTAATTTTCTATTATAAGATGTAAATATCATGAGTAGTAGAGTGCATGTTATCTAGTTGACCAAAAGGAGTAGCTGTCATTGAAAAAGCTGTGGTTTAATGTGGCAATAATAGTGATGGACTATGTGTAATAGAAATGTAATAAGCAGATGTATTTCATCATAATAATACAACAACAATATAATATTATATTCATTTTCAGACAACAAGGGTACATAGCTTTTTTTGTAGTGAAATATTAGGCCTGCATTTTGGGGGGAATTTCCCAATCATTGCTGTTTTAAATTAAAACAGACATTTTTGTCTTAAAATAGAATCTTTAAAAAGCCCTGTTCACCGACATAGTACATAGAGTGCCAGATATGTACTGAAAGATGATTATGGGACATTGTGGCTACAGGACAAGTAACAGAGCCAAACTTAAGTTCAAATTCTAGTTCTCCCATATTTGAAATGCCATTTCCTGATTTAACGCCATTTAAAAGTTATCATGTTTCTAAATACACAATTTAAACACTAACCCATAATAATGTTTAATTACAATCAAGATCTTTCTTTTTAGGTTAAAGAATAATTTAAAAGAAAAAATTATGAGAAACAAGAACATTATCTTCAGAAATGCCATTTATTGGGTTTGAAATGCCTCAGTGTTGTAGGTGTAGTCTCCTTACAGAAACACAACAGCATTAAATGTTACTGTACTTCTGTTTTAAGTGCAGCAAAAACACTTCACACCTAATATAACCTAAGTGATTTCATCGACTTCTGAGTAAGACTCATGGGTTACTCCCCAGTTTTCAAAGCCAGATAAGAAAGTGACTCTGTGAAAACTCACTGAGTACACATATGTAAAAGCATGTTTAGAATTTATTAAGCAACTATTTCTTACAGCAGATTAACCATGTGAGTTTGAGATTTTAAAGTATATCAATTTTTGAATAAATTAAGAATGTTTGGGGAAGCTGGGATGGCTCAGCGGGTTAAGCGCTCGCTTTGGAGCCCCAGAGCCTGAGGATTGAATCCCGGCCCCTACCCATGTGCATCCATATGCTGAGCTGGGGTGTGCCCCCAGCTCACTTCTTGCCAGAGCCTATGTGGAAGGCTCCTGGCCCAATTCCTGCCTTGCACAGCCCCGTGCCCACCTGTGGAGTGAAACTATATGGAAAACTAATGCTGTCAACTATGGAGACTGCTCTGGGCCCTCCCCCTTCGCGCTGTCTCTCTCTGTCTCTCTCTTGGTCAAAAAACAATAAAAATAAATCTTAAAAAAAAAATAAAATGTTTTTTCCTAGTCCAATAATTCCACGTGTATTAACCTATATAACAGATCCTAGATGTCAGTGGTTCTCAGACTTTATTATTTATTACAGCCCTGAGTTGTCTGCTAAAACTCCACGTGCCCAATTTCTATATCCCCTTCCCATCTAGTGTGATTTTGTAATTTTCATTGACCTCAGGTGATTTTGATGCAGTTGGCCCACTCACCATATTTGAGAAAGTACTAATGAGAGACAAAGCAGTTAATGTTGTAAGCTATACATCTCTAATTTCAATATACTTCTCGAAGCTGATGGACACACAATTCAGGAGAGAAAAAATATTTGAATCAATTGACAACATTAGCCTTGGCTTCAGGCCCCAATGTACCCAGTTGCACATTTTATTTTCACTTCTCTCCCCGAGATTTGGTCCTTTTATGTTAAATAAAGGGTTGTGGTGTGTGGACTCCATTATTTCTAATGTGCGTTCCGTCTTCTGTGCTTCTGCTTTTTTTTGGCTCCCGGGTTGGGTTTTATATGCACATAAGGCCACTGTGCAGCAGCACTTGATGGGGCTGGAGTGAAAGTAGATTCTCTTCTCACACTTAATAAATCCAACCAGCGTTATTTCTGAGAGTTCATGATTTTTTTCTGCCTTGGGAAAGGAGAACTTGGTAGAATGAAAGCAGAGTACATCTGACAATTTACTTATTTGTAGGAATACAGGAAATAAAAAAGAAAGTCATGGAATCTTTATCAGGCAGAGTGTGTCTTGAATTTTATTGGTGAGCAAATGTGCTTGTGCCACAGAAATAAATTTCATGTCAGCATTTAATATTCACAAAACATGATTATTTTAGTAAAATACATGTCATGTGACTCTATTTATTTCTAGACATTTGAAAACCATTGGGGGTAACTTTCAATTAAAAACCTCCAGTATCATTTTAATGTGAAAACAAACTTGAATGAAATAACATGGCAACTTATATCTAGCTTGAGCGTCTGTCAATAAGTTTCATGCTTCACTAACCCCCCCAAAAAGACAATAAGAGTCGCTTGATATTTCTGCCTTTCAACTGTGGAACAGATTGTCCCTGACGTTAAAATGGATGATTTTCAAAAAAGGGAAAAATGAAAAGATAACTTGACATACTATTAACTGCTAGTATTTTTAGTATTTCAAAAATTTGCTGTATATGCTCCACTTATTAAAATATGCAATCATGACATTTTCAAGAAGTGAAGTCATCTGGTACTAGGGACAAAATAGTGTGAATTTAATGAAGGAAGCCTGAGAAGCCTGATTCTCCCACCTGTTTTGTCTGAAGAAGAAACTTTTCTGAGGCTTCTTATAGGATTTGTAGCCGTCTAATGTGAGAGAGACGTGTAAAAGTTGGTCGCTTTTTCACCAACACTATGCTTTGTGACTGATAACAAGTAATTAGATAATACTTAGATATTTTAAATGCTATGTTATGTACTTAACACTTGCACAATATAGTCATGACACTGTCACGATAACTATCATTATCTTCATTTTACAAGTGTGAAACTGATCAATGAAGAAATTATGTTTCTTGCTCAAGATTACTGTAGCTGGTAGGTGAAAATGCAGGCACTCAAACCCAGGGAATGTGGCTCCAAAGCCTGTGATCTTAACTAGTATACAGCTTATCTCTCAACCTAAATCAGTTGTTCTGCTGAGTAGCCATCCTGAGAGGCTGTACAGTTAGATTATGGTTGGCATTGCTGAAAACATTTTAGGACTTTCCTTAATACAATTGATCGCTGATACATCAGAAGCCAATCCAAACAGAGTGAGATACTCCCCAGCAGTTCAATCTGGCAGTACAAAAAGGAAGTGAGCTGTCCCTCTGGCTACATGCAACCCACAGACATGTTTGGTTTAGTCTGTGGTTTTGGCCTGGACAGTATATTACATTTTAATTAGTTATAAAAATAAACACAATGAAATCGCAAAGGCTGATATACAAATTTGAATTTCTGTTCTCAGAAATTTAGAACTTCTACACAAAGTTCCCATCACTCATGTCCCTTAGAAACTGGAGCTAAGTGTCACTCCCCTTTTGTCACATCTCACTCATTCTACTTCATTTATGTGTTTTACCTGCTTGGTGCCTGCAGTCATTTGATTTTGAGACACTTGAACAAAAACATTGTTTATAAAGAGCAAAGGAAGCAAAATCATTATTGAAACGTAAAAGGGAATTATTGAAACTTGTAAAAAAGACTTTTAAGTTAAAAAGAAATTTGTTCCTGGTGTGTATATATGAGGAGTTAAAGGATAAATACAGAGATTAGTCTGAGTAAAAGAACAAAGGGGCAGATTAAAACCTTGGGACACATAATTCTGGCCCTTCCCTAATGTTATATGTCCTCAAGCAAATTTCTCAGTTTTCATGTAGAGTAGCATGTTTTCCAAATTCCAAGTACTACTCACACTATAAAATGACAAGAAGAAATATTTTCATACCATGGTCAATGCGTACTATTCCAGATTACATCAAAATGTTAGCAAAATAAATAGAAGAAAGGTTCCAATGCAATATTGCAAATCCCTCTCTCTCCAAGGATGAAATCATTGATTCTTTAATAAGCAAGATCCATCAGAGTAACCACAGGAGCAGACACTAATTTGGTCATGTCTGCTGAATAAGAAATGAACAAATGTGTTTCTCTAATGTACTGCTGATATTATTATCACAATTGGGAATGTGTTCAATACAGAATCCTGTACAGAATCCTATAACCAAATCTGCTTTGGACTGAGTCTTTAAACTGTTTGCTTTTACCCATGATACGTAAAAACTCCTTTATACCCTGTTTTTCCCACACTGACAGGATTTGTGCAGACCTCCACTCAAACCTCCAGTTAGTTATTAAGCTCTTAGTTTATTCATATATTCATATTTGGAAGACATTCATTATTCATATTTGGAAGACATTTACCAAGTGCCTACTACATGAGGTTCTCAGCCTCATTATTATAATTTACAACCTGAGACATGGTACAATGAGGGATATTCAAAGTTATTTTATAAAGAATATTCAAAGGGATGAATGATGATCAGTGTGCTCATTGTTATATTTTGTGATTTGAATGGGGTTACTGATATTACTGAAGGGGTATTTTCTCACATTTAAGTTCCAAAATTAGTAGCAAAGTAGTAAACTTTCTAGATATACAAGGGCTGTCCAGAAAGTCTCCAGCCATGTAACTGGTCGTTATATTGACAATGGCTGAATTTTTTCCTGACAGCCCTTGTATATTGTTCTCAAAGTTGTTTGTGACTCAAACTAGGAGACGTGTCTCCACAGTAGTTCAGTATCTTTGTATCATCAGTCAGTGGGCACTGTTGGGGAAAGGATAATGAGATTTTAAAGTACTCATTAGTATTCTTTGTGAAAAATTGCCAGTTTATTTTTCTCTCCTCTTATCATTCCTCAAATGTGTCTCAGAGCCTTTGGCACTCTGTTGCATTCCATTTGTCCAATCCTTCAGCCCTTGTTGAGCACTCCTTTTCTCTTTCTTCCAACATCACCCTCACTTGGTCAGTTGAGAGAAGTATTTTAAAGTCAAACATGCCAAGGCTTTCTTCATACAATATATAGATGATGTCAGTAAGTTTTGAGAAAATCTTCAATTCTCCCATTTTAGTTTAAAAAGGTATATAAAGTCTGTATAGATCTCGTAAGGTTCCAAAATTTCCATTCAGAGAGAGTCTGTAAGTAATTATTTATAAGCCTGCTTCTTTTCCTTCCTAATGTTAAGCCAAAGTTAGCATCTTGGCCACTTGTACTCTTAACTATTGTAACAGGTTCCATTTGAGACTACCGGCTAGAAGCTCCTTATTGCCCTAATGAATGCAATTTGTATCAACTAAGTCACTGTGAAGATACAAGAGGGAAAAGGTTAACCTTGCCAAATAGGTGTCTTATTGAATTAAATGAAAACGGCAGTTCACTCTCCAGAGTCCTGGGTGAAATTTAGAGATACCAGCTACATTGGCAAGAAATATTTTTGGATTTTGTTTTACTTTCAGTTCATAGGCTTAGCACATGCTCATTTGGAATTTCTTCTCTGCTTCTATTTCACTGTTAAGAATTTTTCCTCTGATTCTGAATATATCAAGATGAAATGATCAGGGTGTGTGTGTGTGTGTGTGTGTGTGTGTGTGTGTGTGTGTTGGGTGGATGTGAAATCCTGAAGAGAAGAGAAGTTAAGAGAGCTCTAAAGGTCTGTTATTGTTAGCTGTTCAACCATACAACACTTTTTATTGGGTACTTACCAAACTTTCAGTCTGTGCTACCCCTTTAATAAGTTTAACTGCATCAAAGTCTATCTTGTTTCAATTCTTAGAATGTGGAAATATATTGTTGTAGGGACTTATTTTCCCTAAGAAAGAAAAGTGCAGCAGATAATGCCCAGCAGATTTGCATCATCTTCAACATTTGTCAGCACCTGAGATGAGGACATCATTCTAGGTCTTAGAGGTATAATAGTATAGGGTAGTGTAAGGTGCTGTCTCTCTAGCTCCACCCCCCCACCCCACACACACACCCCCATCAAGAGCTTACCGGTTACTTGAGGAACAGATCATGTGCATATGCAGCTAATTAAACATATATTGGTAAGTGATGTAGACAATAATAATGTAGGAGAGGCTGACATGGAAAGTTTCATGAAGAAGTATTAACAATTTAAATTTGCTTATGCTTAATATTCTATAGCCAATATTAACCAGAAGAATACCAACTATTGGAAAGAATGGAAGAAAGTCCTAAGGACAGAAAACACGTTGAATTTCTTTCCCTTCAATTTCTCTACTAAGGATCTGACGATTTCCTTTTTTCAGGCAAACTGGGTTTAATCCTCCATGTGACTCTCTTTTCATTGTCCCACCTAAGTGCTTTAGAACAGGAGTCTGTAAACTGTTTCTCTAAAGACAGCCAAATAGTAAATATTTTAGCCTTTGTAAGCCATGTGGTTTTTGTCACAAGTACTCAATTGCACAGTTATAACATAAAAGCAGCCATAGACAGTATGCAAAAACTGAGCATGGTAAAATTCCAATAAGACTTTATAGATAGAAAAATAAGAATTTCATATAATTCCCATGCATCATAAAACAGTAGTCATGTTGGATTTTTTTTTTTAGCCACTTACAAAATATAAACCATTCTTAGTTTATGCACTGTATAAAAAATGGGTGGTACACGGGATTTGGCCTCTCATGAGACTTCAGCATTTACCAGCCTTTACCCTTCCTCCAGTTCTATTCAACTTCAGTTCTTGTCTAACAGAAGCCAGATCCAGTTGCTCTATAAAATTGAGGTAACTTGGGATCTTCAAACTATAAGGCTAAAATTAATTATTTATTTCATAGCAAGTGATTAACATAACTTCACATTAAAGGAAATCTTCTTGACGGGTTAAGCGTCAGAGGCTACTTAATATTTGGGGAAAAGTCAAGCAACTAGAACATAGGTTGCTTTAGCATCCATATAACTACTAGTGAAGCCTGGGTCCACTTCCTGTACTTCATCACCAGGCCTGTGCCCCTGGGCAGGAGACCAGAGAATTCTTTTTTGCAGAAAATACCAGCTGAGAGAGAAGACTCAATGATAGTGATGTTTGTTGATTTCACAATGAAATTTCTTCAATGTTCCATATGATTTTGAAACAGGGAGGTAAATACTAGGAGTAACAGCTATAAATATGGAAATTGGTAGCCAGAGGGGAGCAGGGCTTGGGATGGAGAGGGATGGAAGGCATAACATTCTGATTTTATTTTAAGCCCGTAATAATATTTGAATTTTAAAGTCTTACAGATCTATTTTTCATAAATGTAATAATTTAATTAAAAAGGAAAAAGAAAACTAAGTCCTCTGGTGACTCTCAATGTCTGCAGTACAATTCCGAACTATTTACTGTGTACGTCACACAAGACATTCTACAACTTGAACATAGCCCACCTTTTTGGCCTCACTACAATCACTCCTCAGCACACACCAGGTAAGGGACTATTCTATGTAATCAGCTTTTACATCCCTGTGTTCTTGCTTCTATTGTTTTCTCTCTGGATGTCCTTTCCTTGCTCTCAGCCTGATGAACTACTTATCCTTCAGAAAACAACAGCTTAAATATTGCCTCCTCTCTGTGCATTTCACAGACCCCGTAGGAATCACTAATTGGCTCATTATCTATGTACTACCAGCACTTTTGACACACACCATAACACAGCACAGAGGATTATTTATCGAACTCTCATGCTAGTTAGACTGCAGGTATCTCAGAGCAAGAATCAGGTTTGATTAATCTTTATATCACCATTTCCTAATATACAGTAGGTACTCAGGTAATAGTTACTGACGTACAGATGTATCTGGCTACAGTCAGATGTTTAATGAAGGAAGCAGCCACACAATTACCAACCAGTTAAATTTATAATGTGAGGGCGAAGGTCAAAGATGACTCTTATTTTTAAATTCCTAAGTAGTTGGTAACTAGGAGACTGATAGTACCATTGATAGAAAGTAGGAAAAGAGCTTCTTTTGCAGCAAATATAACAAATTTGGTTTAATACTTTCTGAGCTGTGGCTTGGCAGTGAATCATCTAATATTTCTTATCAGAAGTTAAGGAAAGGAGTTGAATTTCAAAAGAGAAGCTAAGGTTAAAAATATAGATTATATTATCATTAGCATATTAGACCATCTGTGAATCCAAGAGATTTTATAAGATTTCTTAGGTGGATCATTGCTTTAAACAGAAATTCTCAACTTCAGATGTGCAAAGAAATCATCTGGAGAGCTTGTGAAAATACACATTGCTCTGCTGGCTCCACTCCTGACATTCTGATTCAGAAGGTCTGGGATGGAGCCGAGAGGAATCCTCATTTTGACAGGCATCATTTAAGGATTCTGATACAGATAGCCCACATTGCCACCTTGAGAAATTACTGACATATGATGAGAGAAAGAAAAGGTTGAAGAGATTAATTTAGGAGAGATTTGCAAAGCTGCAGGAAGATGTGTACTCAAGGTAGGAGAGAGGAATAGACTGCTGCAATTTGGAAAATGACTTTGATACTATCTGCATAATCGGTCCTCAAAATGAATTCTTCTGATTCATGGTTTGAATTTAAAAATGTGATGTCACAGGCCTCCTAAACAGCTTACCATAAGGACTGGGAAGTTGTCTGGGGACTCATACTACTTTTCAACTTATATTGGATTTAGAATTCTGCTCTATGTATTGTGCCTTTTTATTTCACTTAGCAAATGCTTTTGCAGTAATACAATCAGTTATATTTTTAGATTTAACATCCTTTTGTTAAGCAAATGATGTCAAAAGTCTTCACAGATCTGAGCATTGTTTTTCACTATATTTTTGGTGACGACTCATCCTCATGTACCAAACTCAAAGAATCTATCATTTACCGCATAAATTACAATTAAAAAATTTGCTTTTACTGCCAACTCTGAAAATAAATAAAGCCTTGAGAATATTTTCCCTTAAGCAAATACTCATTTTACTAGAGCCATAGCGAATGGAAAAAGTCCAACTAAAATTTTAATGATTAAGTAATAATTAGTTATTAAATTGTTTACTTAATTTAGTAAATTATAAATAAATACGTATTAAACAAGCATGTGATACGGTTAAATTTGCCAACCGCTTCATTACAAAAAAATGATATTAGGCGTGAAAACTGTCATTGCCTGCTGCATGTGGAAATAAAGGTTAACCAAATGAGAACAAGCAAAGATTACTTATCCAGAGCTTGTGGTAGGAAAACAATTCACCCACCGTTACTTGAGTTTGGCAGAGAATCAAAGACAGGAAGGAGATTCGAAAAGCTTTCTACCCAGTATCAGAGAAGGTTTCAGGCATACCCCAATTGGAGGCTGTCGATACAGGGGAGCTATAGTGGGCTATATGAAAGTGGGGCATCCTATATGGTTGGTTAGGGGTGCATATTTGAATTTCTCTGGTTGTTCCTAAATTCGAAGCCAGGACAAAATCAGGGAAGCTGTCAGTTTTTCACAGAGTCCTGACCATATGAGCTGTTGGTTTGGCTTCCTGGACCCATGTTTTGACTCAGTGATGAAACCACATGGGATGGGAAAGAAAGAGAAAAGACAATAGCTGGTCCACCACAGTGGGGACGACCAGAAGGAGACAATTGTGGGGAAGCTGGGCAGGGAAATAAGGAAGGACTATAGTGCACGAGCTGTGAGTTTAGTCAGAGAAGTGGTGATGACGAATGCTGGTTCTGGTAGTGATAGGGTGCTGGTGATAGGGAGAGTGAGGTGGAACAGACATGCTGTCTGGCTCCAGGTCCTACTAATTCCAAGACCACAATCCAACTGGATAGTGCTTCTTACCCCATCAGCGAAGACACATGATTTTCTGTGGTTCTTGCGTTTGAGGGCAGAAAGGGCTGCACATTTGTCCCAGTAGAAATTCTGTGGTTCCTGAGTCAGCAAGCTCCCCAGGTTTGTGGAAACAGATCACATGGTGTCTCAGAAACATACCTGTGGAGATGCTAGAGATAGTGGTCTGACCTCCTGCAAGTCTGACTTACAGATAACAGGCTGGCTTCCTGAGCTGGTTGCCGTAGTTAATGGGTTGGTTTCTGAGATGGTTGCTATGGATTTGGGGCCAGAATTCAGTTTTTGTGTATGTCTGGCTATTGTCCCTTTATTCATTCTCATATCCACAGTGATATCTATAATTTTTTTAGGCAAAATCACAGATAAAGTTGGAAAGATCTCCAAGACTTACTTTAGAGCAACACAACAAACTGAAGATAGAGAGATACATATGCTATTATTTATATTATGCAAAAAGGAAAAAGAAAGACCTATGTAAACAATAGGTGGCAAACATCTAATGCTTAGCAAATGTTAGACGTGAATGTATATGTTTAGCAAGTCCTGGAATGTTTTTTATATATCTGTAAAAATCACATGAAGGAAAGCCCATGAGAATCATGGAGCTACTGAGGGTATATTTGCAGTTTATTCCTAGTTTCAAGGGTCTTTGTGAAGACAGCCTCACATGTGTGTGGCATGGCATTTGCACGTGGGCAGGAATGTGATGTGGGAAGAGAAGGGGAGTGGGCCACCCTCCCTTTAACTATGCAGACCAGGCAGGAATTCTAAGGACTTGGAATTCTGGATTTTTATTTATGAATTCTAAATTCACCTTCTAGTGGCTATGAAGATAAGTTGTTAAGATAAGGATAAAATATCTTTAACAGTTTATTAGCTTAATTCATAATTTTAATATACTCCAACATTTGGTCTATGGGCCTCAATTTTTTCCTCAGGTCTTAGGGGCGGGACTCATAGTGACTCTATTGCCCTGGAGCGTAGGGGCAATTGGGCTTTTAAGGGCCCAAGACAGGAGGTGTACCTACATGCACCTACATAGGTGACTCAGATGGAACTAGTTTATCCCTTTCTCTGTCCCAAACTACTGTCCTCCTACCCCCCACCAAAGTGCAGTCTATCTGTAGCACAGTTAGAGGGCTAGATAAAAAACAACTGCTTCCTAATACCTCATTTTGGGCTATATTGGAAATATATGCCATGAATCTGTATCTGACAAGGGAAGTAAATTGTCCCACCGATTATTCAATCCTCGGATGGTTTAACGTTATTTCACTTAGATATAGTTATTATTGGTCTTCTAAATACAAAAATGAAATAAAAAAACTCTGAGGAATTAGGAGAAAGGAACTTTCATTATCCAATTTTGTTTCTTTTGTGTGGGAAACAATGTCAAATTTACTGAAAAGTTGCAGGTACCACACAAAGAACTTTTTTCTTCCCTGAACTATTTGAGTGTAAGTTGCCCATTTGATGCCTTGTCAGCCCTCAGTACTTTGGTGTGTGTTTCTTGCAAACATGAACATTGTTCCATTCATCCAAAATATAACCATGAAAACCAGGAAGTTAATATTGCTAAGTCTCTAATCTAAAGACCTCTTTCAAATTGCACCCATTGTCTCAATGCAGAACATCTTAGGCAAGGTTCGTGATCTGACCTCCGTGCATATTGCTGGCCCATTTCCCGTCAACCCCCTGGCTTTTGCACCCAACTGTCTTTCAGTATCTCAAATGCATAGAGTTCTTTGGATTCTGGGGCCTTTGCATGTAACTGTCTACTCTGCCTAGAACACTCCTTTTCTGGTGCTTTACCTGCTCAACCTGACTTTTCTTCCAGTCAAAGCTAGTCACTACCTCAGAGCGACTTCCTTACCTGCCCTAACCTAAATCCTCTGCATCAAGCTTTCTTATAAAACATATGCTTGTCTTGCACTCCTCATGGTGTGAAGCTGTGTTTTTATTTGTGAGATTATTTGTGAAATGACTATTTCCCTTTCTATTTCTAAGTTCTGTGAGAGCAAGGATTATAGTATTTTACTCATTATTATATCCCGAGGGCCTGAGGTTGTGTCTGGCACATAGTAGATGCTCAGTAAAATTTATTTCATGATTAAAAGTATAGACAAATGAATGAAATATTGTTAGTCATTATTCTGTCCAATGTTTATGCAAATAAAGTAAGTTTTAAACAGATTTCCAATAGCCAAGTCAAACTGTTAGTGTTCAGACACAATTTTATTTTGTTGACCTGTACGTGCTTGTTCACATGGGCTGAACCTCATAATTGACTGATAAAAAAATATTTAAGAAGTGAGGCTTCTCTATTATTTTTTCCCCCAGAGTAACAAAGTGCATTTTAGTGCAGTGTGCATGTGCTAGACCAGCAGCGTCTAACTTTTTGGCTTCCCTGGGCCACATTGAAAGAATTGTCTTGGTCCACACACAAAATATACTAACACTAACAAAAGCTGTTGGCTAAAACAAGGTTATAAAACAAACCTCAGAATCTTTTAAGAATTTGTGTTGAGCCTCATTCAAAGCCGTCCTGGGTTGGCCACGGGTTGGATATGCCTGTGCTAGAGTATTGAGTAAGCTTTGTATCTGAGGGATGTCCGGAAAGTATCCAGCCATGTAACCCTTCTTATTATATAGAAAATGGCTGGACTTTTTCTGGACAGCCCTCATATAATTGCAAAATTTTTAATTAACTTTGTTAAAATAAATAAAAAGCAGGTCAAAATTAATTTTAATAATATCTTTTATTCCACTCACCATATAAAATATTATCATTTTATCACATAATGAATGTAAAAAATTATCAATGAGGTATTTCACATTTTTTATACCAAGTCTTTAAAATGCAGTGTGTAGTGTAATTTACACTTACCACACATCTCAATTTGAATTAGCCACATTTTATGTGCTCAATAACCACATATGGCTAGTGTTTACAGTACTACACAGTGCAGGTAGAGTTTATAGAAAGAAAGAAAGGGGGAAAGAAGGGAGGGAGGAAAGAACAAACTATATTGAGCATGATTCCTTCAAAGAAGAAACTTTTTCAGAGGTGAAAAGTAAGCATCACTTGTAATTAAGAACTCAAGGCAAAAACCAACTGTGTAGTTTTTGTTTCCTACCATTGAATATGAAGTGCTTGAGGGCAGGTACTTTTCTTATTCATCTCATTATTGTCAGAGCCTAATGCAGTGCCTGACACATCTTAGACATAAGTATGTAATTGTTGGATATGTGTATAAAAGAATCAATGGTAATATTAAATCATAAATATGTTTGCTTTAAAATTTTAAAGATACCCATTTAGTCACTTACATAGTAGCAGGGGATTTAAGCAGACCATGTTGGATCTCCATTTCAGAAATAGAAAAAGCCATTGTGGTTGATGCCTTGCATCATTAATACTTGTGAAATCATTTAGAGACTAAAAAATATAAGACCATCATAATACAGCATGCATTTTAAAAGCAACTTTTTAAGATAGGTGGCTGGCTCTCAGGTACCTACCTCCAGAGGATCAAAGCCAAATCTCAGAACTAAATAACTTAGTTAAATACCTCATGATAAATCTTATTAAAAGACTTTAAAAAATATATGCTACTGCTACTGTTTCTCTAGGTCATATATTATTTTTATAATTTCTTTTAATTTTTTCTGTTTCCTTTAATCAATGTATTAATGTCATAAGGGTGATTTAAATTCTGAAAAGGATTGAATTCCCCAAGAAGAAATCAAATTCACAGTTTCTCAAAGAATCAAACTCCTTGGGTTTTTCAGGACAAACAACATCTGTACACATTTAAAAGGAGACTCACAATACACTTACCAGCTTTCTGTAAACACAACTAACCAGATACCTCTTTAATATAAAAACAATTTTATTGACTATGACCCTAAGATATCTTAAAAATTGGAATTATTTTTTTCTCATTTATAAAACAATTTCTCTTCATGATAAGACATTTATAAAAGACTATAAAGGAGAAATCTATAATCACCTTTAATCCCACTATTCAGTGATGTTTTAATATTTTATTTTATTTTATTAGTTTTAGGTTACAAAACAACATGATTAGACATTTACACCCATCACAAAGCGATAAGTTCAACAGGTCTACCACCCATTTGACACTATTACAATACCATTGTCTATATTCCCTATGCTGTACTTTACATCCTGTGGCATATATATCTATATATCTATCTATCCATCTATCTATCTATCTATATATATATAGATATATATTATTGTTGACATTTGGTGTTATTTTATTTTAGTTTTGGGTGTACAGCATAGTGGTTAGTTGGTAATTTTAATATTTTATATTTTTCTGAAGTTGTTTTTAATAATATAAATATATAAAACTTTTATGAGAATTATTTTACATAAATAGCCTATGTCCCACTTCCAACATAAGCACTTCATATTCCTAAATATTTTTTGAAAATAAGATTTTAGTGAATACAGAAGAGCCTTAAGAATTGTTTGATATACTAGGGCTGTCCTGAGAGTATCCAGCCATGTAATATAAAAAATAGAGGCATTTATGGCTGGATTTTTTCCGGACAGTTCTCATATGTAATGAAATTAAAACACATTATTCACACCATTCTACTTTCTGCAGAAGAGAGCATTGACAAATAATTATAAAAAGCCAGCTTCTACAACTTTACTCTCCTTCCCCCAACACCCAGAGGCCTAATTATAGTAGGTACAAAGGTTTCAGAGGTATCACTAAGTTGCTTCACGGGAGACAGGAGAATGGATTTTGTGTTTTGTTCCTGAAAAGAAAGAGAAGATAGGAAGACAGGAGGAGGCCAGTAAAATGCAGAATATAATGTGATATGGATTTCTGTCTTTTCGTTCATTCTTCTAGCAGTCATCCCTGATGAATAAGATCATCAGTAGATTTCTGCTAAAATCAGAAAGATTCAGACCGAATGTTATTTTTAAGAAAACAAATGATGATGCTTGATACTGAGGGTTCCAGTGTAGGGTGAGAGGGAACAACTAAATATATCATAAATAGAAGCAGGGGCTGGGGACAGAAGGTCATAAAAACTTACTCCTTGGGAATTCAAAAATATGCTACGACAGATTTGGGGAACTACTGACCATGAATCTTAAGTAGGATCATTGTCTTTGGTACCAGGAATTTCTTTTTGGAATGGACATATTTATCTTTGGTTTTCATCTATTTTTCTTCTCTCTTTTCTCTTAAGGGGACCTTTCTCATTCTCCTTCATACTCTGCATATTTCTGTCTCTCAGACCCATCATGTTTGATCTTTCCATCTCCGCTGTTTTTGTACTCTTCTTTCTTTCTTTCTTTCTTTTTAAGATTTATTTTTATTGTTTTTAACAGAGAAAGAGAGAGACAGAGAGAAGGGGGAGGGCCCAGAGCAGTCTCCATAGTTGACAGCATTAGTTTTCCATATAGTTTCACTCCACAGGTGGGCACAGGGCTGCGCAGGGCAGGAACTGGGCCAGGAGTCTCCTGCATAGGCCCCGGCAAGAACTGAACTGGGGGTACACCCCAGTTCAGCATATGGGTCTGCCTGGGTGGGGTCCAGGATTCTGTTCTCTGGCTCCGGGGCTGCAAAGCAAGCACTTAACCCGCTGAGCCATCCCAGCTTCCCCAATTTCTTGCACCAGTATTTTCAAAGGTTGGAAAAGCCTTCATCTGGTTTATTTCTGACCATACCTATTGGGCCAAAAGTTTCTGGCCTCTCCAGCTTCTGGCTGTAACTGAATCATGATTGTTTACTGTGTTTCCTTCTTGGCCTCATAATGTACAACCCATTTACTTAAAGTGAAAACAGACAAACAATGTTTTCTAGACATTGTGTCAGTATTTTTATTTAAATTCAGATTTGTCATTTTTCTTTACCACATGACCCACATTTATAAAGGTAGCAAAGTTGAAAAATCTTCCTGATTTGTAACACTTTGTAGGACAATGAGAAGAAAATTTAAGACTGTACAGTGTCGTTAGATGAATTAGTCTCACAATCTCTCTGTATTCTTAGCGTCAATTTTCTATTTTGCCTAGGAAAAAAAACATTAATTGGATCATTTTTCAGTGCTTATGATGAGGAGTTAAAGAGTACTATAAAGTGTCTGTTATGCATTCTGATAAACACTATCAGAATATAAAAATAATGCACTTAGCAAAAATGTTGCATGTTTAATTTATTCTTCCTTGGTGAGTGTTTGTCCTTGAAAGCAGTGTTGTAAGAAGCAGTGGTCTGGGGTGAAAGTCCATTGTGCAGGGCTCAGGTTACTTCATAGCCCTTTTAAAAAGCTGTGGTCTGTCTTATCAAAATGCTTTCTAACTACCGTGAACAGTGACTTTCTTCATGTATCATTTTAAGGAGACATATAGTTACTTGGAAATTTTCTGTAAGAGAACTGCTCATGTGAATTAGTTGTATAGAAACCATTTCTGGCTTCTAGATAGGAAAAGAAAAGTAAAATAAGAAAAAAAGCTGACTTCAATCCACACTCAAGTCTAGCTGTTTTCTCTAGGTGTTTCTAATATTTATTTTACTAGAATATGTTAAACAAATATTTATTGAGTGGCTACTATAATCAAACAAGGTATGAGAAGTGGGAAATAAATAAGACAGCCTCCTTTTGGTAAAATCACAGGATTGATGTTTACACATATTGGCCTGGTGTCTTCACGCTACCAGCTCAGAATTTGTTTTTAAACTGTGTTTACGTTGCTGTCCATGTCACCTACCAGTAATCAAACCAAGTATAATGGGACTTGGTGGATTATTTCTGAATTTTCTTGACCAGTCTACAAAAAGCATATGAAAAAACAGTCAGTTTTTGATAATGCATCCACCCTCTATTACTTGAATAAACAAGCCTTTGATATTTAGATATTCCCCCCCCCCACTCCAAAAAAAGGTAAGGTTTCTTGACCCTTTATTAATTTTGTGAAAATTTGGTATTATAGGTAGTATCAAGAATAAAAGGATCACTGTGTCCATGAATTTTTGTTTCTTTGTTACTTTCAGTTTTATATTCCACCTATAAGTGAAGTTACATGGTTCTTGATTTTTTCAGTCCAACTTATCTCAATATGATGAATTTAACAAATAATCAAAAAAGACTATAAGGATCACACAAGAAAAAATAACAATGTATAATATAGAGCAGGGGTGTCAAACTGGCCCCCGAGGTAATATTTTGTGGCCCATGATGCTCTGAAATAAAATGAAAATAGAAAACATTATTATGAAGAAAATAGTGCTTAGGGGAGATCGAGGCAATACTGTACACACAATTCCCTCGTTAACCCTTTAACTACTGAAGATGAGTATACACATGGCCCAGTGCCTTTCCTGGGGGCCTGTGGTCGTGTAGAAATGCGCTCAGTTCCGGCGACGTTTGTAAATGGGATGTGGCCCGCGTGACTCTTGCCTGTTACACCAAATGGCCTGTGTTTTAATTGAGTTTGACACCCCTGATATAGAGTATTATGTAGTGGTTTTCTGATAATAGACTTAAGGATTGTTGTATGAAATAGAAGGAAATAATGCTTTAAATATAGGGTTTAAATGGTTATAGTGAACTGCATGAACACAGTCCTGTGTTCTTGGGATAGGACCTTATTCATTCGTGAGTTACTCCAGTAGTGCGAAAGACCAAGATGTATGAATTAAGCTACATGCATGGAAAAAAAAAATACATTGAGCCCACTTCCTCCAATTTTTTATTTTCTTTTTTACCTAAGTTATCCATTAGGCCCCCTACATTGAAGATGTTAATTTGTTATCTAGCTAATCAGTTGAGTTGGTCTTCTATTGATATCATACTTTATTTTTAAGTGGTTTTAATCATTGATCAAATTATTCAGAAAATAGTTTGAACTTCAATTGTAGTTTGGACAGCTATGCCAAAAAATAAAAAATGCAGTCACAATCTACTGAGTTAGACTCACTTATAGACATGATCCAGATATCATCTGGTAGAAGAGGAAGCTTTTAAAATTAAGAGACTATTCTCCATTCCAAAGGTCTTTTAAAGTATTTAGTGAAAAGAGGTAATTCTAAGCAAAAAGTAGTCTTGTGGGCTCTTTTTCATAGGCTTTGCATTTATCTTTTTATTTTAGTAACTTCCTTAAATATAACACTTTATTTTTATATTGCATATTCTATTTTGTCAACCTACTTTTACATATCATCTAATATGCTTCTATGACAACCTCCTAAGGGAGACAGGTTAATGTTCCCCTAAATTTGCATAGCAAGTAGCTTATTAATAGAGTAAGGACTGGAGAACATGTGTCTTGACTCCAAGTCTGGAATTCCTAAAATTGTATTATGCAGGCTGACCCTTTATTTTGTTTCAATTTCTTACATTTTTCTAGAGAAACAAGGCATGTACAGGAAGTCTTAATAAACTTTGTGGAATGTACCAATAAAGCACATAGTATGTAAGATTTTCTTTCCCAACCTAGCAAGCTAAATTCTAGAAGTACCTTAAAACAACACAAAATATCAGAGTCAAGGTTTAAGAATAGCTGAAGAGAGATTTTGCTGGACTGTAGAAATCTCCTAACTCAAAAGAACAATATAAAAGCTTTTCTCAGGAATACCTGAGGTCACAATTAGAAACTTCTGAAGAAGGCAAAGATGAGTCTTCGATCAGTTATTTCTCAACCTGTTTCATTGAAAAGTGACTCTAGAATATTTGTGCACTATTTCCTGCTGCCGCCCCATTGGGAGCAGGGTATGCCTTCACAGTGGAGAACTAGTATGTTCTTATGTGGGGGTCTGGGGATGATGTTAGGAAAACCCAAATGAGGGGGAGAGTTACATTTTTGATTGACCAAAATCTGATTTCTCGTGAGTATTCCCAACCTTCATACTTTTCCTGGTTTTTATATCCTCCCTTTCTCCTTTCCTCCTTCTCTCTTTTCCTTCCTTTCTCCTTTTATGTCTTTCTCTAAGAAGAATTTATCTAGTTTTTGTGATATGAGAAAAAAAGGGTGAGAAGGGTTCAGGGGTTAAGTCATTGGGAAAAGTCATAGGAGTAGCTCTTGTGGATGATGAAAGTGAAAGGATGAAGAAAACAAGATTCAAAAATTAAGAATTACTGAGAGTTTGCAGATGAGTTTGCAAAGATATGGTATGTTGTGCCATTTTGTTCCTACCTGGTCCTGACACACAGCCCATTCACCTGTCCTGAGCAGAGCTGCACTTGGGTCCAGAGCAGGCAGGTGGCTGTGTTTTGGTGGGCTCTAGGCTCTTTGGATTGCTTGACAGGAGATGCAGCAGGGTCTCCTTTTGCACCTGTCCAGAGCTTGGTGTCCAGCACCGGAGGGTGGTGGGTAAGGAATGTGGATTCTGAGAAGACGCCGATTCAGAAATCTGTAGGTGCTCAGAAAGAAGATCAATAGTAACCCAACCTGAGTGAGTCTGCTGTCTCTGTCACTAAAGGAACTGAAAAGGAGCCAAACAGGTGTCTTGATGCCTGTCTACTTCTGATGCTGGGAGGACAGACAGAGACCAAGAAGAGGAGGGGCTTTTTTTTTGCTCCCTGAGTGCAAAAGATTGGTTGATCAGCTGCGGTTAGGAGTGTCAAAAGCCTTGGAAGAAGAGAGGGATCATGAACCTTCCCTTCCTCTTCCTTTTTCTGTCATCATCAGATTTTTTCCTGTTTCAAGTGTTGCCAATTGTTCCAATAATGTCCCTGACAGCAAAAAATGCTGTAGATAGAAGGCCATTCTCGATCTGACATGTGTCAACATTATTTACCTACCTCTTTCTCAATTTCTACTCTATATGAAAACTAAACACTCTACACAAAATAAATTGCAGCTTCTAACCAGGTGCCATTCTTAGTATAGAGGGTGTATGCAATAGGTTTGACCAGGCACACCCTTAAAAATCAGCCCTGTAGATGTTTGCAATGAGCAAACAGGGTTGAGTCACCATGCATTAAAAAGAAATTCAGTCATAGAATTTAAACAATCTTCAGGATGTCCTTTTCTTAGGAAGCTCTTGTTTTGAGGCTCTGAGTCTACTCATTACAGTATCTCAGTGCTGGCTAGAAAAAAATCATCAGTCTGAAGAATAGATTGCTCCAGGAGGCTGCCAGGCTTCTGTGCACTGATTCTCCAAGGCGGCCACTGCCTGCATAAGGAATAAGAATGAATGATGGCTGGCAGGCCCTGGGCTCTGTTCTTCACCTTGTCTTTTCCCTCTGCTTCATCGCATGAGGGGGCTTGGGGTCTTGTCACTGGAAAATACTGAATGGTGTTAAAATGCCTGCCTGTGTATAAAATGAGAGGCTGAATACATGCTGCCCTGAGGGAAGGAAGTTGACTGAGGCTTAAGGGAGTTCTACTCCAGGGTAAGAGGGCCTATGCTTGGCAGCAAAGTAAAATTGGGATGGAACACATGGCAGTGTGACAGTTTATGTAAACCTCTCTGCCTCAGAGAATTGGAGATGACAGAATAGAGGACAACATAACTTTCCCAAGTTCTGAAATACTGGTCGGACAGATTAAAGCTCAATTTTAAAGTTATTCAGTCTAATTCCTTTTTAAATTATCTTGCTAAGGGGGAAAAAAAGCTTTAGTAGAGAGATATATTTTCCTCACCGGGTTATGTGTACAACTGTTCTCATTCTTTTTAAAGTTTTTAAATTTTTTTGAATACCACTGTTATGTCAGGAACTGTTCTCAAATTCTTGGTGCCAGGAATCCAAGGATGAAAAACAGTTCTTTCCTAGTTTTTTGAGGAATCTCCACACGGCCTTCATAGGGGTTGTACCAATTTACATTCCCACCAGCAATGTATGAAGGTTCCTTTTTCTCCATAGCCTCTCCAGCACTTGTTTTTCCTTGACTTGTTGATTATAGGTATTCTGTCAGGTGTGAGATGGTATCTCTTAGTTTTAATTTTCATTTCCCTAGTTGCTAGTGATGTTGAGCATTTTTTCATGTATCTTGGCCATTTGTACGTCTTCATGGGAGAAATGTCTGTTCAGGTCTTTTGCCCATTTTTCAATTGGATCATTTTTTGTGTTGTTGTTGAGTTGTATGAGTTCTTTATTTTTTTTTTGTTGTTATTTGTTGTTTTTTTTTAAGATTTATTTTATTGCTTTTGACAAAGAGAGAGCCAGAGCCAGAGAGAGAGAGAGAGAAGTGGTAGGGCACAGAGCAGTCTCCACAGTTGTATGTCATCAGTTTTCAATATGGTTTCTTTCCACACAGGTGGTTGGGGGTCGCACAGGGCCAGAATAGGCCAGGGGCCTCCTGCATGGGACGCACACCCCCTTGAGCTGGGGACTGAACTGGGGGCCTCTCACATGGAAAACTCACCCTGGTGAGAACCAAACTAGGGGCCTCCCACATGGGATGTACACCCCAGTTCAGCATATGGGTCTGCATGGGCAGGACTTGATCCTTGGACCCTGGGGCTGCAAAGCAAGTGCTTAACCTGATATGCCATCTCGGCTTCCCCACTTTATATATCTTAGATATTAGCCCCTTATCAGGGGTATTATTTGCAAATATTTTCTCCCATTGTGTTGGTTTCCTTTTTACTTTGTTGATGGTTTCCTGTGCTGTGCAGAAGCTTTTTAGTTTGATATAGTCCCATTCATTTATTTTTGCTTTTACTTCCCTTGCCTACAACTCAGCAATCCCTCTTTTGGGTATCTACCCAAAACACTTGAAAACCTTAATTCACAATGACATATGTACCCTGATGTTCATTGCAGCACTGTTCATGGTAGCCAAGTTGTGGACATAACCAGCGTCCTTTGATAGATGACTAGATGACTAGATAAAGAAGTTGTGGTACATTTACACAGTGAAATACTACTCAAGTAAGAAAAGATGAAATACAGACATTTGTGACAACATGGATGGACCTTGAAACCATCTTATTAAGTGAAATAAGTCAGACTGAAAGAACCAAGAAACATATGACCTCACTTATAGGTGGAATATAAACCTGAAAGTAACAAAGGAGCAAAAACTCATGGACACAGTCAATAGTTTAGTGGTTACCTGAGGATTAAGGGAAAGGTGGGTGGGAGAGTAGGGAGAGGGCATCAAATATAAGGTGATGGAAAGAGAGCTGATTCTTGGCAGTGAGCACACAATGCAATGCATAGACAATGTAATGTAAAATTGTACACCTGGAACCTATGTAATTTTTACCAACCAATGTCACCCCAATAAATTTAATAACTAAAATAAATAAGTTAAAATTAAAAAAAGAAAACATCAAATAAAAATTATCAAATAAAAAAACAAAAAACAAAACCAGTCATTGTGCTCAAGAGTTCACAGAATTTGTCCATATGCCAAGGAGAGAGACAGGGTAGTAACTAGTACAACAGAGGAATGTTAAGTGTCAAAAGTGGTCAACAAATGGCCTTTGTTGTTTATGAACAGTGGTATCTCTCATTTTTAATTTCATTGAAAAATGTTTTATTAAGTTTATTGAGTTAGCATTTGTTAGTAAAATTATACAGGTTTCAAGTGTACATTTTGATGCTACATCATCTATATGTTCTGTGTTCACCACCCAGAGTCAGTTCTCCCTCCATCACCATATATTTGACCCCCTTTACCCTCTTCTACCACCCCCTCTCTTTCTCTCTGGTAATTTAAGAATTGTCTTTCTACTTATTTATCTATTAGCTTTATTAATTTATCAAGTTTAGAAGAGTACATTTTCACTTATTTTTACTCTAAAACTAGCATTTCCTGAATCTAGACTGGGGCATACTTACTTACATATTCAGGTAGGATAGATCTTCTCTTTTATAGGGGTATCTAACCTTATGGTTCCCGTGGGCCACATTGGAAGAAGAATTGGCTTGGGCCACATATAAAACACACTAACAACAACAACAAAAAAATCTCATACTCTTTTAAGAAAGTTTATGAATTTAATGTTGGGCTGCATTCAAAGCTGTATTGGGCTGTGTGTAGCTCGTGGGCTGTAGATTGGACAAGTTTGCTCTAATGTGTGCCTATTCTTACCTGTGTAGTAAAAAGAATCACTGGACAGCCATTCCCTAGAAAATGGTGCAAAGATGCCTGGTGAACTGGGAACGGGACCAGAAACAGGCTTGGTACCTCTTTGGCAAAATGGCCCCTGAATGTATATATTTGGGAGGGGGTAATATAAGAATTAAAATTTTAGTTGAGGGAAGGTGGGAAATGGGTGGAGAGGGGATAGTTTTTTAGAGAAAAATCAGGTGCTGTTACAATATTATCACAAGAAGGAGGAATTGAGAGTGAGCTCTCGAGTTAGGCAAACTGGGTTCAAATCTTGAATTCTCATTATTAGAGTAATCCTTGGATGAATTTTTTGATCTCTCTGAACTTCATTTTCCTTATAAGCAAAATATAGTGGTGAGAAGGTTAATTATGTAAGACCCTTAGCTCAGTGTCTGCTTCCTAGATGAGGAAGAGGAGGAGGAGATGAAGATAATAATAATAATAATGACAATGTGGTCCTAAGGCTAAGCATTACATGAGGGACTCATAGGTGGATGAGGTAGACACGATCTCTGACCTCCCAAAATATATGCATAAGGAGAGGCGTAATTACAAGGCAGTGAAAGAAGTGATGTTGTAGGGGAAGTGAAGACTGTTCTGAGAGCTCACAGGAGACGTCTCAAATCCACACTTGGAGACTAGGTAAGAATTCTCTGAGGAAGGAGTATCTAACCAAAAACTTTAATTGCAGATAAATAAGTGCAATCTAAGCAAAGAAGAAGGGTGAGGGTGGGAGAAAACAGAAGAGCATATAAGAAGGTACAGGGGAGTCCTGAGCACAGTGACCTCAAGGAACTAGAAGACTTTGTGGAAGACCGGAGTAGATAAGTGCAGGATGGGGAGTTATAAGGAATGAGTCTACAGTATATGGAAGAAAGGACTGTTGTGCAAGGTATAGTTTTGTACTATGTTCTAGCAGGTTTTGAGCAAAAGGGAAAAAAAGACTAAGTTCACATTTTTGAAAGCTTCTCTTGATGGTAATGCAAAGTGATAGAGGGGAGAGAGTGGAAAGAGAAGGCCAGTTGAATTGTGGCCATAATCCAAGGGAAACCTCATAGTAGCTTAAACTAGGGAGTGATATTCACTATGAAAAAGGCATACAAATATGAGAAATATTTAGAAGGTAGAATAAAAAACATTTCACAATAGACTGTACGTGTAGAGTGGAGAAAGGAAGAGAGAGTTTAGAATGAGATGCCTTTGATTCTGGTTTTGGCAATGGAGTGCATAGCTTTTATTTATCAATTAAAATGCTTTGGGCTATAAGTAGAAAACCCTGGATCAGTGATTTACAACAGTAGTTCTCAAAGTGCATTCCTTGGACAAGCAGTACTAGCATCATCTGGGAATGTGTTAGAAATGCACATTTTGGGGCCCCACTCTAGATCTACTTAATTAAAACCTCAGAGGGCCAGCGGGGTTAAGCACTATTTTAGAAGTGTTTCAAGTGATCCTAATGTACCATTAATTTGAACAATTATTCATGAGAAGAGCAGCCTGAGGAATGAGACTCTAGGTATGTTCCCTGCAATTCTTTTTCTTTTCTTTCTATACAAAAAAAAAATTTTTTTTTTAAATTTTATTGTTTGAGAGAAGGTAAGAGAGAGAGAGAGAGAGAGAGAAGGAGAAGAAGAAGAAGAAGAAGAAGAGGAGGAGGGCCCAGAGCAGTCTCCATAGTTGTACATTGTTAATTGTGATGTGGTTTCATTCCACACAGGTGAATGTGAGGCCGTGTAGGTGGAAACCGAACTGGGGGCCTCCCGTATAGGGGGTGAGAACCTTCACCACCAAGTCATCTCAGTGGTTAGCAGTTGCACCACAGTTCAGCATAGGGGAGTTGCATGTGCCAGCCAGGATTCAAACCCTGAACCTTGTGATTGAGAGGCAGGCACTCAACTGCTGAGTTGTTCCAGCAACCCTTTATTTTATTTTCTATTGTATGTTGTGTTTGTTCTCAGGCAAGCTTCAATTAGACCCACAAGATGCCTGCAACAATTTCAGGTGTCAATCTAAGGTCAACAGCATTCAAGGGTAGCAAAAGGGGCAGTTTTTTTCTGTGTCTTTTATTTAGAGTGAGGGACCTCTCCTTCAAGCCCACCAGCAGACATCAACTCATGTCTCATCAGCCAGAATTTTATTAAGTATCAATGCAAACCCACTTAGTGGCAGGAGAAATGATTCTATTATTACTGATTGAAAGGGCTTTTAACCAATGAGGGCATGCCACAGCTAGAGCTTAGGGGTCTCATGGAGGAGGGTGGAAATATGAACAATATTGGGCTTTGTTAGGAAGTTGAAAAGGGCATGGATAAATTTTGGGTAGGCATCCAACTACGTCTGCTCTGGCTCCAGTTACCAGGGTATAGAAGTCAAGAGGCAAAGCAGAAATTAGGAGAATAATGAGTTCTGTTTTAGATGTATTACATTTTGGATCCTGTCAGACATACAAATGGAGATATTTAGAAGGCAGTTGGATATAGAGATGTGAATCTCTAGAGAAAATTCTTGGCTGAGGATAGTTTTGGAATTATAAATTTAGAGCTAGCAATTCTAGCCAAAGAAATGGATGAAATCATCCATAGAAAGTATATACCAGTGAAGAGAGGAGGGACGCTAGGAGATATGTGAGAAAAACAAGCATTTGAATAATGAGATTATGAGAAGAGTCTGAGCAGGGGGCTGAGAAATATGGTCCAGGAAAGAAAAAAAAAACACAACTAAGAGGTATAGTATTAAGGAAGCCAAAGAACGTGTTTTATGTATAGGGCAAGAGTGGCCAACTATTTTAAGTGCTACAGAAACTTCTAGTGAGATAAAGTGGGCAAACTATAAATAGTTTCAGTGGAATACTTGGAATAAAATGCATATTTTAGTGACTGGGCAATGAGTAACAGAGATGGTATGATAGATAACTCTCCACAGACAGACCAAAGACTGGACAATATGTTTTTGAAGTGAGAAACAGGATAGGAGGAAGTCTCAAAATTATATTTAAACAGAACAGAACCAGTGTAACGTTCAAAAACTTTCAATTAATGGGGAAAGGTTTTATGGCTTCAAAATTGTCTACATGAGTTGCTATAGTAGAGAAGAGTTGAGGCATTTGTTGCCTGGCAAAGAACTAGAATGAGATAGAAGGGGAGGAGGAGGCCGTGAGTAAAACAGGACAGAGGAGGAGAAGAGAGGAGAGGGGAGGACAGAGAGAGGAGGGGAGTGGGGGAAGGGGAGGGGAGAGGAGAGGAGAGGAGAGGAGAGGAAAGAAGAGGAGAGGAGAGGGCGATAAAAAAATTTAAAATTACAGAAACATATTATCTAAGTGAAAAGACCATTTTAAACCCCTTAAAACTAATAGTGGACAATGAAATGTTAGCTTGTATAGAAATTACTATAATTAGAACAGGAATTCAGATAAGTGGAAGATTAAGGATTAACTCACTACCTGAAGAGATGGGCAAACTCTTAGAGAGGACAGTAACTTTCGAGAGCCATGTGGTATAATTTAAAGGGCATGGTAGTCCTCGAAGTATAATCTGTGGGTTTGTGATGACTTTGTAGGAAAGGCTTGTCTCTGTATACACTTCTAAATTGCCCTCCATAATGATGCACAATCATTAACTAAATGTCTTTGTTGTCAGCTCCCTCAAAGGTACCAAATTAAGGTTGCCTTTTAAATACTGAATGATCCAACTGAAAGAACACTTAGTTCATGTCATTCTAAGACATACTTTATCATTTAATTTCGAATTGTCTCCCAAAATAGTTCTATTTATTTCATGTACCTTATTGATTGCTCTGATAACAAAACTGAAAAATATAATTTCCAAAAGTCTCATTTTAGTAAGAGAAGGTTGAATTTAGAAGTAAAACTACCTGAGAGGTGAAATAAAATGCAAAGATACTGAAATAATTAGCAAATCAACTTTGTTTCTGAATAAAGTATTTTCTGAGTTTTTGTTTGTTTGTTTTTTAGTATAGTGTACAGTCAAATTTAGGTGCTTCAGTGTTTTTCCATTACAAGCTCATTTGTTGTGTGTTAGAGATTTGTTTTTTTGTAGTGTTAGCAAATAAAGGTATAGTCACAAATACGTTTCTTCGATTATCAATCATTCTTGATAAGAGTTTAAGTACAAAGTTTAACATTGTTATGTAGCTTGTTTCTAACGAAGTGCTGTGTTTCGTTTTGATAAGTTAACTTCACAAGTAGAATTTACTAAGCTATTAGCTATCTATTTTGTTTTTTTGTCCTAATTAAAAAAATTGTGATTCTTAATTTAAAAGAGTAAATCACGATTTTACTTGAACTGCCATTGAATACTATTGCTAGTTAGTAGACACCCAAGTACCTGCATGCTTATATTTAGTTGTTGTGTATATTTGCAGATGATATTCCTGTGTCATTCCCTATAGTCATACTTAATAGTTTACATGTTAAAATACCTGATTTGCTTTATTATTTTATTTATTTACTTTAGTACAGTTTTTTCTCTTAATATGCAAGATTGAGTTGCCATAAATTTAGCAGTCAGTACTGATGAACTGAGTGTACCATATTAGTTCAATTTTGGTTAGTTTACTACAGTAGTAATATATAGTGAAAATGGCATCTACCAATGTATCCCTCCATAAAAACAAAGCAAACTGGCAAAAGAGTCAGAATCAACTTTTTCAGAACTCTGGAAATTAACCAAAGGTTTGCAGCAACTCTGGAAGCATTTGCTTAAGAAAAACTGCTGAACGAGCAGATCAGAGCTGGAACTCTTTCAAAGCTTCATTCCCGAAGAACTGCTATCATTTGATCTGTTAGACTGTTCTCTGGAAGACACAGCTGAAAAGGCTGGCCTTTATTTGATCTGACTCAAGCTTGCCCAGTGCGAAAAGCGTTCACTCTGGGACATTTATGGAAAACATTTACAGGCAAGAGTTTTAAAATCCGGATGCCTGAAGTAATGGTTAACAGTTGACACAAACATCAGACTAATCAAAAAGCTTGAAAGCAAAAGCTGATGATGAGGTGTCTATGGGAGCTTTAGAAAGCTTGGGAATTAAGAAGTTCATGCATGTGTGTCATGCTGTGCACATCCTTAGGAAGGACCAGAGAAGGCACTAAGCTTTCATTTATGGCTTACCTTGAAGCTCTGCACAAGCAGGAAGTGAAAGTGAAGGCAGAATTGTAAACTGAATGTTGGAAAGCATGTTCCAACATGCACAAGAAGCTCCTCAATACAGACTTGGAGATTTAATGAATCCAGACGTGTAAAAAATTTTGGCCTAGTCCCTAGCTGATCACTAAGCTCACTAGAGATTTTAGTGGCCACATATGATGTAGAATAGAGACTTCACAGAATTGGTTCCTAAATGTCACTAAGCAAACTAACAATAACAACTGATGAATTCTACCAAACATCAGGGAATTATTAACATTAATCCTTCATATACCACCCATCTCCCTCAAAAAAGAAGAGGAGAAAACACTAACCAACTTAGACTATGAGGCAGTATTACCCTAATACCAAAATCAGATGAAGCCATCACAGAAAAGTAAACCATGGACCAGTATTTTGTATGACTATGAGTTCCAACATCTTCAACAAAATATTATTATACTAAATCTGAACATCTGACATGTATACAATGTGAGCATCTGAGATTTTTTCTGAGGAATGCATAGAGGTTTCAATATGTGAGAATAAATCAATGTAACATACCATATCAAGGAAATAAAGAAAAAATTGTCTCAATAGATCAAAAACAAAATAAAACAAAACAAAAAACATTTGATAAAATCCCATACCATTTCAGGACAAAACACTCAACAAACTAGGAATTGAAAGGTACTTCCTCAACCTAATTAAGGGCATCTATAAAATATGTACAGCTCATATTATAGTCAAATGAAAGACTGAATGCTTTCTCTCTTCAGGTCAATAACAAGACAAGGATATTCACTCTCACCACTTCTAAATTTAACATTGTTCTAAGGGTTGAGCCCATGCAGTTGGGGGGCAGGGACGAGAGTGGAGAATAAATACTAACTAAACATTGTAGCTTCTATAATCCTGTGAGTGAATTCCTTGTAATAAATCCCTCTCTCTCTCATATATATAAATTATTTAATATATGTTAAATTATAAATGTATACCTATAAATGTATACCTATAACATTATATATTGGTATATTATTTTCAATATAATAATATAATATTGATATATTAATATAATTTTGTAATAATATAAACACAACGATATAAAAATATTGTTTTTCAGGAGAACAGTAACTAATAAACAAGCATCTTTCACTCTTGTGCTTGCATCACATTTGCTATTATTCCTTTGGCCAAAGCAAGCCACCTTGCCAGACACAGAGTTATCGTAGGAGGGGATGTCTCACGGCATGGAGAAGGATGTTGTCAGCTGTCTTGCGAACAATTTAGCAAAAACAAACAAAAATTCCCTACATCTGTTCCACATGGTATTTCCCATAGTTTCTAAATTACTTTCCCATGGATGGTTACAGTGTTTCATGTTGGTTGTTTTCCTGAAAACTAAGACCGTAATGAGTTCATCTTCTCTAATTCTTAACACATTTTCAAATATAGAGTTCTAAAATATATTAACAACTAGACTTACGAGCCTTTTTTTTTCCGGGGTAATTAGAAATGGAGGGAGATGTGCTTAATTATGAAGTGTATCTGACAATGATTTGAGGAAACAGATGGTAAACTTGGATGCTCTTACCATTTTGGTTGCTCATAGGTTTCAGATTTAGAGGTTCTATTAAGCCCACACTCATGTAAGTAGTACCATAGCTGCATTTGATACTTACTATTAACTACCATCACAGCAGCAGCAGCAACAAAGACAGTAACTGCCATTAATTGGGTGATCAATATGTTTTAGGTATGATTTTAAGTGCTTTAATTGAATTAACTAATTCAATTCCCTCAACATCCTTCTGAGATTGTTGCCATTATTTTTATTTTCAAGCTGAGGAAACAGAAGCACAAAGAAGTTACGCTAGAAGAGTGAAGTAGAAAAGACTTTAGGAGGCTTTTCTTGAGAACATGATGAAAATAATCTTTTTTTAAAATAACGCTGGAGTCTGTCCTAAAATGACTCCTTAAAGTTCTGGTGGGAATAAAGTAAGTACCCGGTTGATGACACCCCAGATTCCTGCTCCATCCCAAGGACTCCCCTGGAGCTCCTATCTCATCTAAGCCCTCTCTCGCCTAGAGCTGCCTCTTTGCAACAATTTGCTTTCTGGAAAATGGGCCTTAAATCCAGAAGGCAAAGGTACATTTCATTTTCAGAAAAAAAAAAAAATCCTGTTCACACTTTCAGAATATAACCTTCATTAGATCAAAGCTGTCAGCAAGATGGGACACTTATGTGAGCTTACAAAGGAAGTGTGATTGGCTCAAGAATAATATCAGCTGTAGCAGAATCTTCTAAACATGGAAGGGTGTCATCAGACGGAGGGTATGTCTTATTACTATATGTTTTTTCAGATAAATGGGCAAGTGTAATATTTACTGTATTTATGAAATGAGAATGAAGAGGGGTGAAATACCTTTCCAGTGAGTCTCATTTGACATTCCTTAGATGGTTATGCCATTAGAAAAAGAACAGAGGTGTTTCTCATTTTCACTCTGTCTTATGCAAGTCATTTCTTGACTTTGGGGATCATTTCAAACTTGTAGCTTCATTGAAGAAATTGTAGCTAAATTTAGAAATAATCCACTTGAACGTGTTGCCTTATGTATTAATTTGTAAAATGTACTTTAATTTTATTAGAGTGAAATTTGCACAAAATGATTCTGTAAAGAGTTCCTTTCTATGGAAGAATATTCTTTATAAGGCTTCCACTAAAAATAAATGTTTCAGTATGTCTTATTATAAATATATTAAGCCTTCCCAGTTTCAATAAAAGTTCTATTAAGATGGCTTTAATAATCAGTATAGATAATTGCATACCATTATTGTAAAGAAAATTATTGAAACACATAAATGAGATTGCAGTTAAGTGTAAAATGTAGAGAGCTCATTTCCATTTAATATAAATTCTGAACTATTTCTTCTGAGAAGATCAGAGTCAAAATTTTATCTCTAACTGGAGTATATACTTTCTCCAAATGCAGCATTGTGTTTTAAAGTTGGGGAAGCCGGGGTGGCTCAGTGGGTTGAGCACTCACTTTGCTGTGCCGGGGACCCGAGGATCGAATCCCAGCCCCGGCCCGTGCAGACCCATGTGCTGAACTGGGGAGCTCCCTAGTTCAGTTCTCTCTCTGTCTCTGAATCTCTCTCTCTCCCTCTCTCTCTCTCTCTCTCTCTCTCTGTCAAAAACAATAAAAAAAAAGTTTACATGTGGTCAGGAGAATTAAAATAATTTTTAAAATTTCAAATATTTACATATTACTTACCTGTTATAACAAGGAATACTTAACCCTGCCTTCCCCCCGTAAGGGCCACAGAAGTAGAACTCAAAGACCAAGGTGAGGGAAGAGTGACATAACTAATTTAGAGACACAAATATAAGAAAGACTACATTTGTTAAATTCTACTAAAAAATCAAAAATTTTCCTTCAAGTTTCCTTTAAGGTAGGGAACTTGTCAGAACAAAGACTCAGGTGGCACCAGTGGGTTAGGCTGACACTTTTTTCAAACGTCGAGGAAAGCATTGCAGAGAGGAAGCAACAGGTGTGAGGGAGAGTTGTAGAAAGAGAGTGAATGGAAGATATAGTGAAAGGGGAAAGGGAAAGAGAAGAAAAAATGAGACTGACCCATAAACAGGGAGGCTGAAGAAGAGGACAATTGGATTGGGAGACAGATAAAAGGCAGAAAAGAAAAAAGAAGACTACCTGAAGAAAGACATAGAGGTAAAGATCTTATGGGAAAGCTGGGATGACTCAGAGGGTTAAGCACTTGCTTTGCAGCGCCGGGGATGAGGATCAAATCCCAGCCCATGTGGACCCATGTGCAGAATTGGGGTGTGCTTCCCACGTGGGAGGCCCCCAGCCCAGTTCCAGCCCTGTGCAGCCCCCACCCACCTGTGTGGAATGAAATCATGTTGAAAACTGACGATGTACAACTATGGAGACTGCTCTGGGCCCTCCCCCTTCCCTCTGTCTCTCTCTCTCTCTGTCTCTGTCCAAAAGAATAGATAGTATCATCAAATATATGGTGATGGAAAGAGCTGATTTTGGGTGGTGAGCACATAATGCAATGCATAGACACTGCAATCTAGAACTTGTACACCTAGAAACTATGTAATTGTTACCAACCAATGTTCCCTCAATAAATGTAACAATAAAAAGAAAGATCATATCCAGAAATATCCATTTCACATTTACCCCATGGGAAAGCCAAACTCAGAACCGCTTTTATAAAGGAATAATTACATATAAATATGCATATAACATGTAATTTCAAATGTCATCTCATCAGAGACCTTTCTAGACCATGTAACTGTAATAGCACCCTCAGTTATATTCACTTTATTATATATTTTCATAGTACTTATTATTTCTAGAAATGATCTTATTCATCAATTTACATTTTAACTCCTCTTTTCTTCAGAATGTAAGAGTGTAAATTGGTCAGGGACATTGCCTAATTTCCCCTGCATTCTCATGCCTAGAAAGTTCTTAGAGTTTAGTAGGTGCTCAATAAACAGTTGATAACTGTTGACCGAGAAAACATCTGTTTACTTTGTTTTGTGAGTTCAAGACTACGTACCTTAAAATTGGGGATAATGTAAGAACAATTTGTAAAATTTCAAAAATTCCTCCTTCTAATAGAGGCCTTCACAATTTACTTCCTTTTAGAATCTCTTCTGAGTCTTCTGTTCATTTATAGAAGATTTAACTGTATCATTTATTAATTTACTGAATTACTATTAGTCTCAAGTTTGTTTTATAGGTACCAAGAAGAAGAGAGATCATTTAGTTCCTGGAAACTAGATCTTTTCTGGTGCATATTTATAATAGGTAAAATGACAGTTATTAAAATTGATATAAAGGAATAGAAGATGAATAGAAAAAGGTTTTTCTGGGGAAAGAATAAATAGAACATTGTTCACTACTAAATATTAGAAAAAATTGTTTATTACTACTGCTCCTCCTAACCTGACTCATCTTGCTGCCATCATCGTTATAATTCTACCTTCTAGTTAATAAGTGAACTCAGCTGTCTAGTTCACTTATTAGAAATCTGCAAATGTAACAGTCTGCAGATTTCTTTCCATGATAAAACAAGGATGCTGGACGCCATAGAAACAGAGGCTATTTTTCTATAAACGTATTACACATGATATAACTTAAAAAATAAAAAAAATAAAAAAAAAAGAAAAGAAAAAGAAAAAAAAGGAAAGGAAAGGAAAGAAAACCCCAGTTTATTTAGCATTTTTTTTCACAGTGGGATAAGTAGTTTTTCAGTCTGCTTTAGCTTAGGGTTTCAAAAAAGAGATTCTACTCCTCGTTGTCACCTTTGGTTTCGATTTCCCTCCTTTTGGGAGGGGCTAGCTCATTTGTGTAATTGCTTGTTCATTCCTCACACTTCTTTGGTGAACAATAATAGCATGACATTAAAAACAATGTTTCCGAAGAAGAAGAATTTTGAAAGCTTAAAGTGTTTAAAGTGAAAGACACTGATGATTTTGTGGGTCCTCAAGATCAAAGTGGTTAGTACATGAATCAAATCTGTGGCGGAGAGGGAATAAGCAGAGGATCAGTTCACCTATGAGGAAAAAAATACAGCTATTTGTGAGGTGAAAATCAGCAGATGTGAGTTTTGTTGGTTTTGCTATTGTATTTAACAATAGAAAAAACATCTAATTAAACTTATAAAGACATAATTTAGTGAAATGAATAAAATTACCCTGGTTGGGAGCTGAACAAAATACCACAATTAATAATGTAAGTTTGAGTTGAAGCTGCAAAAAAATTTTTTTTAGAATATTTCTGATTTTCTATTTTGAATTCTGTAAGTGGGCCAATCTAGAAAAGCATAGAAGTGAGATTTGGACCAGGGATTTGGTGCAAGTAAAGGAAAGAGAGATTCTGAGTATGTCACAGTAGTCCAGTTTTCTACATTTCCCTCGGACAAGTCTTTTTAAAGGGCTTGTATTTAAACACTAGGTTTAAATCATTTTGTATGTAAGGGTTGATTTTAGGTTAAGTCTGGTGTGGTAGGGAAAGTTAAGGTGTTAAATGGACCGCCTGGTTTGCCCCAGGGAAGATAATCTCACCTGTCTAGAGACTGGAGATGACCAGATGTGAAGTCAGATTTTCAAGATCTCTGTAGAATAGAGCCAGATACCTGAGACCAGACCCAATCCAGACTCGCTGGATTGGTTATGGCATCAAGCCAGTTTCCAAAATTACTTGGAGGCAAGCAAAGCCATAGAGAGCTATGTTGTCTTCTATACACATTATCTCACGGTTTAATGGGGATCTAATATCTTCAGTATGTGTAACTTTTTTTTTTTACATTTACCGTAATTTCAAAAGACCCAGTAGCTTACACATGTTATCACAATTTAAGCCCATATGTCATTTGATAAAATATACAATATCAGTTATCACAAGTACTATGGTTGAAAAAGTTTGAATACCACAAAATAGCTGAACTTTCTTCTGTAATTGAACTTCTAGATGCATAAAAAGGCAACCCAACTCCATACACACACACACACACACACTCAATCATAGACCCCAAACTATCAGGTACATAAAATTTTATAAGACTTATGAATTACCAAATATTTTAAAGAATTTCAAGTTATGAGTATATAAATTGACTGCATTTGTTTTTTTTGTTTGTTTTTTTTTTGAAGCACTTCCTTACTGTCTGGCACTACAAGATACTCTAGACTTAAATATTGTCTGTCCTAGTTTTAGAGTCAACCCTTTCTCCAAGTAGTCCTGATTCCTTTATTGTGAAAAGCTACTTAAAGCAAGGTCTGGGTGGTAGGGTCTTCATTGCTACAGGGGTGATGTTGCTTCTAAGCCCTCTTCACTGATAGAGCAATGAGTTATATACGTGCATACTAACCCATTCATGTACACGTATTTGTAATTATTTCTCTATGTAATCATGTGTGTCTGTGCTAAGCTAAACATGAGTTCATACAGATGTCTCCCATTTAATTACATTGCTGGGTTTTATACTTTGTTTAGGATTTATGTTGATGGGAGGTATTGTTCTTAGTTTTTTTCTCATACTGCTTTTGCTTGGTTTTTATTTTAATCAAATTACATTAGACTCATAAAATAATTTATTCAGATAATTCTCTCTTTTTTCAATTATTTAGAGGCGTCTGTAAGTTTGGAATTATAAACCCTTAAATTTTAGTAGATTTATTTATAATACTGTCTAGACCTGATGTTTTTCATCTGCGAAGATTTTATATTTTTAATTCAATTTCTTTGATGCTTTTAGGTCTATCCAACTTTCTATTTCTTCTTGATCAATGTGTTTTCTCCTTTTATATATATTTTCAAATGTGTTGACATAAAAGTTCATTATATCTTATGTTTTTTGTTTTTTGTTTTTTTAGGTTCTTCTGTAGTCTATTACTGTGCTCCCTTTGTCATTTAAAATAGATTACTTTGGCCTTAATCTGTTTTCTTGATCATCTTGTCATAAGTTTATTGATTTTATTTATCTTTTAAAAGAACCAGTTTGGCTTCATTGATATTGCCATCACATGTGGCATTACATTTCTTAAGTTTTGCTTTTTTCTTATATTGTTTTCTTACCTCCATTTCTTTATGTTTCTTTTGTTCTCCTTATATCATTTAGGGTTGAATGCTTATATTACCTATTTGCAGACTTTTTCCCTCCTACTTTCTGGACACAGTTTCAGTTTTACATTTATTTACATTGCTATTTGATAAATGACTTTCTCCCATTATAGACTATCTACTCCTTCAATTTGAGGCCCATTTCACTTTTTTGCTATAACTTTCTATACAACCTTTAGCACAGTGCCTGAATCATCACAGTGGCTCAACAAATATATACTGGGATGAATGTTTATTATGATATGTAAACTGCACCACATTCTAGACATCAAGTTATTAATATATTTGTGTGATCTGAAAATAGTATAGTAGCTTGGAGTATGTTAGAATATCAGTGTAACTATCTAAGAAAAGTTACAGCATCAATATTTTCAGAGATATTTTTATTTATAACCTAAGGAAGTAAAAATGTATTCAGGCAAACACTTCTGAACTGCTGAGTGTTAAAAAATATAAAACTGAAGTCAATCATCAAAGTATTTGTAAAGTCAACCTGAAAACTCTGATCTGCTTCATATCTCAGTAGGAGGATAATGCAATTTCCAATTTTTACCAATGAGTAACAAGAAATTATCCTTAATTTCTGTTAAATATTTGGAGTCCTAAGTTCAAGTACCAGCTGTATTTTAATTGCCTGTGTGACTTCAGGCAAATAACTTCTTTCCTTTGAGCTTCAGTTCTCTAACCTGAAAAATAGGGATCATAGGACCTGCTTCCCTCACTGTATTACTGTGAGGACTGAATGAAATAATGGATATCAAGTACCTGGCATGGTGTACGCCACATGGCAGGTATTCGGTAACTATTATTTGGTGTTGTATTATTTCCTGTGTGAACTTTTCATGAAAACTATGTCTAAATATCTCCTAAACAGGGACGAAGAGCTAACCATTTAAACAGTGGCATTGGCAAAAATATTCCAAGGAAGCAAGGATAAACATGTGCAATAAAAAGATGATCTTTACTATTGTTCTTTTAAAAATAGATACATTTGCTGGGGGAAATTCTCATCTAAAATTTCTCTCATATGTGCAACTCTATGAAACCTTTTCATAATTCTAGTAATAGGAAAACCAGATTGAAATCATACTATTATGAGTTTATTTATAACAGGTAATACTTAACATACTTGACTTCTAGAATGACCCTGCATGGAATAATTATCTATTACAATGATACCCTGTTCTGTCTCAGTCATGTGGATCTGCTACATTAGAAGATCAGTGGCAATGCAATTTCTATTGGAGATTTTTTATTAAAAATAAATATAATATAAAAATAATTTTATAATGACATAAACAAATATAAAAATCCATATTTGTTATAGATAGTATCAAACATCCTTTTTTGCATCAATTATTATTGTAATTTAGGCTGAACAATGCCAGCTATTTTGCTACATGGCTGAAGTCCTCTTTTTTGAGCCTACAATGAACCTGTAATACTTATGAAAAGAGTTACCATAGCAACCTGTATTGATGTCACAAACTCAGGCTTCTGACTTCATTGCATAATGCAGTAGCAACTGGCTTTGCAGCAGAAACACCCTGCTAAAGAACAAGTATCTTGGTTGACAGCAAAGAGGACAAAGAAAAACAGCAAGTTATAGGGGTTTGAATGCTGGATTGTGAGTCAGATTGAGTTCTTCTTTTAACCCTGCTTCTCACTTGTTGCCTTGTTTTGAGTAATTGTATTTACATGTGTGCACTGAGGCTTGAAGTAAGAAATCTCCTACTTATGGGAGAGACATAGAGAGAAAAATAAATATTTAATGTTTCATCATTTGGTGGACATCTTACTAAAGCTACAGCACCCTAAAAATAACTCAGAAAGAAAGGAATTACTAGTCCTTCTGGTGGGTATCTAGCTATTAATAGATCACAAAGATAAAGAGGATACTTTGAAAACCAAAACAAAACATATAGCTCGGTTTTTCTTTTCATTTTTTTAAAGAGTAATGGATAAAGAACAAGATTGAAGTCCAAATCTTAATTTTAGCAAGAATATAGAGAACTCTTACATAAATATGTCAGATTATATAGCTATACCTATTTAAAGATTTTTTTAATGTTCAGAGTAAAGTGAAAGATTATTTATTAATGGGTGTGATGTTTCTCATGTTTATGCTGTGTATATCAAATTATGAATGTTTCTTAATATTACTATGTAATATTTATCCTCATTGCAAAACAACTAAATATGTGAAATGGCTATGCTTATTTAAAATGGAATTTAAAAAATCCTAATGCTATCCTTTTTTAGAATGATCTGATCTTTCCATTGGAGCCTATAATCTGCTTATTATGCCAATTGGTCCAGCTTTTTTTAATTGTATGCTAAATTTCAGAATTGCAGATACTTTAGAACTTAAAAAGACACTAAACTAACAAACTTTCTCACTAGAAACTAAGGTAAAAACATGATATAGATTTTTATTTTATCTAAGGTAACAAGTTAGAACATTTTGACAGAACTATGGCATTTTCCACCCCCTCTATCCATATGCTTTAAAATCCTTCCAAGATTATCAGCAAAAATTTAACATGCATCAAACCTTCATTAACTAAATTTCACGTTGAAAGAACCAGCAGAAAGAGAGAAATAATTTGTCCAGTCTTAGCAAAATTGTAAGTTACTGTTGGAAATGTAGAGCAAGGTAAAAGTGGTGGTCATGTTTTGGATAAGCACTTAAATGCAGTTAAACTGAAAAACCAGAATTTACCGGTAGTATACAGTGTTTTATAGAATATAAAAAAATGAAAATTAGTTTTTTCTCATTGTAGGCATTATATAGGCAAACTGGCTAATTTGGCATTTCTTTTTTTACTGGAAAAAAACTTTGTACTTATATTAATTTAATTCAACAGATTTTACTGACTTTATTGACATAAAAAAGTCCTAATATACATAATAATACTTCGTAAAAAAAAAAAAAAGCAAGTTAGTGCTCACTTTGGCAGGACTATACTAAAAAATAAATCAAGCAGTATTGATTACCTTCTGAGTGCTACTTTGTTCCTGGCCCGAAATTTTACCATTTCATAAGTATAACCTTTCTAAATAGTAGAGAGGTTGCACAGTGTACCAAAAATACACTGGAAAAAATCACATCAAGGAATGATACCTTGAAAGAAACTTATGTGTGTATTTTTTAAAATCAAATTAAGGTCTGATATATTTAAATAACTTTCCCAAAGTTAAATGATGGGAGACTGAACACCTAACCCAAGTACTTGTTCTACGGCCTTCTATTGTCCTCTTCCTGCCTGATGACTTTAATCCAGAGTCACCTCCTTAATATGCAGTCCTTTTTTCCTTAATATGTTTTTTTTCTTAGTTTTATCTCTTCCCCCTTGGCAAATACCACTAGAAATTAGAGATAGATTTTATTAGTCTTTTCAAAGATTCAACTTTTGGCTCTGTTGATGGCTTTTGTTCATTGCATTTTGTTTTGTTTATCTCATTATCTTTTAGTTTAACAAACTACCCTCAAAACAGTGGTTTTAAAACAACCCCATTTCATTGTCCTATGATTTTATGGGTCAGGAATTCAGATAGACTTTGCCTGTGTCTTTCTTTGCTTCATGCTAATTGATTGGGTTTTCCTGGTGATGTTGAGTTGGTTCGGATGGTTGGTCTAGCCCAGAGAGTTCGTGATAATAGTTTCACTCACATTCCTGATGCCTTGGTAAGGATTGGTAAGGAGAACTGGAGGACTAAGCTCAGATAAATTTCTCCCTCTATCCATACAGCACAGGGCCTTACAACATAACCTCTCTTATAGACTATTAAGATTTACTTACACCACAGGTGAAACTCTCAGAATGTTCCAAGACACAGGAAGTAGAAAGTGCAGTAATTTGGGGTCTTAAATAATGTATCTATGGGACTTAAAAGACATATCCATGAAATGCAACGTATGATCGTTATTTGGATTCTGACTCGAACAAACTTAAGAAAACATGTAAGATGATCAGGGAAATTTGAACATGGACTGGATATTTGAGGAACTTTTATATATTTTAAAAATATGTAATGGCATTATGGTTATATTAATATAGTCCTTTAATAGAGTTACAGACAAATATTTATTGATAAATTTGCTTCAAAAAATTCATATGGAAGTGGGTATATAGACGGTAAAAGATTGGCTATGAGTCAAATAATTGTTGAACAGAGTTGAAGAGTACATGAGCAATCCTTATAGTACTTCATCTAGTCTTGAATGTGTTAGAAGTTTTTCTTAAGAAGATTTTAAGGGTTCCTCTTCTTAAATAACGATTTCTGATTTATTTGAATTATGACTAGAGAATGTCGAGTGTGTATATTCATATATATACATATATATACACATAGACTATAGATATTCTCCATACAGTCTATATATAACTATATAATATATAAATAATGTAGAACACAGACACACACACAGTCTCCCTTCTTGCTTTGGATCAGTGTATTTAATTTTGATAAATGTGCCATATGAACTTGAGAGAAAATATGTAATATCTTTGTTTCTATATCTATGAAATCCATTAAATCAAGTTTAATAGTACAAATATTCAGGGATGCCAGGATGGCTGAGTGGGTTGAGTGTTAGTCATGCAGCCCTGGGGTCCAAGGATTGAGTTCCAGCCCCAGCCCGTGTGGACCCATATGCTGAACTGGGGTGTGCCCCTAATTCAGTTCTCACCGGGGTGAGCTTCCTGTGTGGGAGCCCCACCCCAGTCTCTGCCCTGCGTATTGCTTTGCCCACCTATGGAATGAAACTATGTAGAAAACTAATGCGAAGCACTTTGGGTGGCCTTAAAGTAAGGTACTGTCAAGTTTTTCCCAAATGAAGTCATTGCAAACCTGTGCAGAGTGGATTACTGTGGCAGCCATTGACACAAAAGACACAGGAGGCTGAGAGATGGTGAATTAGTATATAATAAGAGGTGGTGGGTACAGAAAGCACTGGTAGATAAGCTAGTTAAGGGCATGAGGGAGTGGCCAAGGGTGGAGGAAGCGAAGGGGTCTCATTTGTTCCAAAGTTTTAAAGAGAAAAATTTAAATAAAGCCCACAAGATATTTATTGAGCCTCTACTATCTGTAACGAACTGACCTATATCTCCCATTTGCTGTATAAATGTAATCTAGAAGCTTTACCATCAAATGCAAGAAATAGATGTGCATAAATTTCTGATAAAAGTTATCACACATTAATATTGTTATCTAGCACAAACACATGCAAGAAAAACAGGAGGCAGTGGTGAATTATGCTTGGAGGAGTAGGAGAGAAATGTGGAAGATTAAAAGTGGCTTAATGATTACAGTTAAATTTTTAATAATAATGTGAGCGATATTTCTCTATAAAATATTTATAACAAATATTTAGAGCAACTTTAGCTCTGCATCTTTATTTTATTAAAGTGACATGTTTATATTTTAGATATTTCATATTTAAAATAGAAATTAAAAATTAAGCATTTAAAAACAAATTAGTTCTTTTTTCTTCAGAAAATGAGTATTAATTTTTTTCACTTTGTAGTACAACACATCTAGGTTTATTTTAGACATGGTATGCCAGAATTCTTAACACGCTTTCTTAAAATGGAGTTAATATTAAAACTTACATGTGACCCATAAATGTTTATTTTCATTGATTAAAAAAGATTTATTCTCTCTCTATGTAACAAGTAAATGAGAGAGTAGATAAAGAGTTGAATGGGGTGCAGAAAAAAATATATAGCTCTTGAGATGGATTAGAGGGAGTAGGTATTTAAAGTTGGTGGATCACAATTAAGTGTTGCAGCCGGGCAATGCTTTCTTGCTCTGAATTTTTTTTTTCCTGAAATGAATAAAATAAGGTTGAAGAGATGTTGTAAGTGAGACAGACAGGACCTAGACTCTGAGAAATAGCAAAAGAGAGTTTAATAAGCAATGACAGGTGTAAATAAGACTCTTGGGCTTGTCTAACCATAATAGTGAGTTGATTTTGCACCTTGACCAAAGCTTTGTCTTAATTCCTTAAAATCTGTCTGTGTCTCTGATTTTTACCCTTTGAGGGTAGAGTTGTTAGCCTTTGGATGTATCCTGACCAGTGGGGTTCACCGTTGACTATAGCCTCATTTCAGTAACACAAAAACAAATGTGGCATAGCACCATGCTTGCTTTTAATGAAAGCATATTTCATGTATGCAAATACAATGAAAATAAAGAAATATATAAGGTAAATAAATAAGTAAATAAATAGTTCAGGCTGTTTCATCAGTTGTTCCATTCAATGTGTGCATGGAGATGGTACTCTACCCTTTCCTGACTTGGTCTCAGATCTATTTACCTTTTAATGATTATG
>PVKE010006086.1:0-10682 GCA_004027555.1 Craseonycteris thonglongyai
AAGAAAAATTGAAACTCAACGTGGTCACCGAGGATAAATAATATTGATTGATAATAATACTGTTAATACAAAAGAAAAGAAGCTACCGTATGACACTACCAAATATTCAAGCTAACTGACTGTGTTCTTCGATGAGTCGAGTCGTAACTGTTGCCTTCACACGTTGCGTCCGGTGACAAGTGTAACACATAAGTCCAAATGTATTGTCTGGGTGGGCGGAGATCACAGTGTCAGGCTGTCAGAATTCTAGGAATTTATGACCTTGGCAAATTCCCAGAATGCATTAAACTATTGCTAGAAAGTTTTGTCTTTTACAATCGCTTCAAAGTCCATGGTACATGGAATTCCACCCCAGATATTGCGAGCGATCGAGGATCGACCAAAATTGGCCTCGCGATCGACCAGTCGACCGCGATCGACTTGTTGGGCACCCCTGCTCTAGAGAATACAAAATAATGTCTTGTAAGACCTCGCACTTGTATTCAGAATGCTCCGCAGCCAGTGCAGCCTGGGCGGGGGAGGGACGGATAGCAGCCACCACCGCGGGCGCCCGCTGATGGAGCGTCAGCCGTGTGGGCTGTGTGCAGCCATCAGAACTGGGGGGATTCTCCTGGTTGTGACCCAGCCTCCTGCGAACCTCGAGGACAGGCCTTTGGGGACCCCAGTATATTATTAACGGCCACTCATGGGCCCTTTGGAAACTCACTTTTGTCATCTCTACAATTTCCTCGAGGGGACAGCCTTCAGTCAGTGACTTTCATCTTTCAAACTGACCTGTAGCATTGGGAACCGTGGGGACCGCTTTTTTGTGCACCCCCAACCCCAAGGCTGAAATCCACGGCCACAGTTCAGCTCTGGGGACAATGACCACAGGCTCTAGAGGGGTGACCGGTGAGGCCACGCTCACACAACGCCTCTTGCAGCGGGCTCCAAACTGCGTCTCAGGGCTGCACTGGTTACTTTCTTGTCTGGGTGGTCACAGAGGGGAGGCAGGCGTTTGCCCGTCTGTCTGTCCGTACGATGGTCTCAGGAGTCGGAAGAGTGCGTGCGTGGAGGTGGAGAGACATGTTCATTGACCACATGCTTGAAAGTTATCTGTGCCGGCCTCCCTCTGAGCAAGTAAAAGAAAACGAATGCGGGGGAAGCCGGGATGGCTCAGCGGGTTGAGTGCTCGCTTTGCAGCCCTGGGGTCTGAGGATCGAATCCTGGCCCCGGCCCGGGGGGACCCATATGCTGTCAGCCAGTTCTCCGGGCCTGGTGCCGTCACTGTAGCTTCTCATAGAAGAGGAAGCAGGGGCCGTGGGGGCTCGGGAATAACCCCCTGGTCACGTGACTGGGACGCAGCCGGCTTGCTGGTTCCATCCGGGTCCTCAGCCGCGCTCTCCTGCCCCAGCTCCGTCCATCCCCAGATCCTGACCAGCATTCCCTTGGAAGGGCACTCACTATTCGGGGGACAGGAGGAAGCCCCCCATTTCTCTGCCTTTGAACCAAGGCGAATAAAGGCAGAGCCCCAGGCCAGTGCTCAGTGACTCCTGCACTGCCCGACCCTCGGAGCTCCCGGCCGTCCTGTGACTTTCCCGCAGGGAGTAGAAGCATCAGCCACTGCCACCCAAGTCCCTCGGGGGGCAGCACCTTAAATCGCTGCATCTTTTCATTACCAAGCACAACGCACGTGCAGGGACGTGCGCACGACATACGTACACGGGGTGAGAGACGATCGTAGAGGAAACGGCCCCGCCGAGAACTTGTTGGGTTTGGCAGCAAAAGGCTGAGGGCACCAGACACAGGTCCGGTCGTCTGGGTCAGTCACTGCTTAGGAAACGTAGCCACGCCCCTGCCACCATCCGTGACATCTGTGCCACAATTAACATCCACAGACAGGCCCATACAGCGATGTCCTAGAAAAGAGCCTTGGGGGGGAAAACAAACAAACTGAGAGACCGAATTGGGATGTGGCAGCAAAGAAGTTATTATTAGCTCTGTTCTACTTTCTGAGTCTTGTGCCAAATTCTCAGGGGGGAAGAAATGGCCTTTAAAGAGATTTCCTGGAAATCCGAAGTTGTGGACCAGCCTCCAGGGTTCCTGGGAAGAGGCGCTCCCGCCCTGCCCCCCGGCCCCTCTGCCTCCTGTCGGGGGCCGCGCTTCCCATCTGAGAGTTGGTGGTTTAGCGATCCTTTGTTTTTCAGCAGGGCTCCTGCATCGATGAGTAGCGATTTCTGTTTGTGTGTCCCTGTTGTCATCGATTCGTTGTTGCCTCTTCTCAAAGACAGTGGCTTAGTGAGGTCTGTTTGAACACAGCGTGCCCGTCGGTGCAAATACGAGACCAAGTAAATCAATGGGCCCGTGCAGCTGCCCAATACCAGCGTGAGCCCTCCCACCCCGGGTGGGGCGTTGACAGAGGGGAGCCCCGGGGAGAGCTCACCACTGAGAGGGACCCCGCAGGCCTCTGCAGTGGGGAGGGGCCTCCATCCAGCCCGCCCTCCAGTGACAAGACGGACGACCCTTCCGCTCCTCTCCGCTCACGTCGTAACCCTTGTTAGTCTTCAGTGAAAGATCCAGGCGTGTCTTCTGGCCCTGATGCCGTCTTTCCTGCTACAGTTACTGAAGTCACCTACTGGACCCGTGCAAGCCCAGGCAGCCAGCAGATAATTGTCTTTCCGTTGCTGAGACCAGCCCAGCGCCCCAAAGGCTCTTTCTAGAAGCCAGGGCCTATCCTGTGAACAGGACGCAGTTACCAAGGACCTTAGGTGGGGCATGGAAGGGGAGACATGCACCCACACACGTGCACACGCACACACACTCACACATGCACATGCACTCACACATGCACATACATACACACTCATGCACGTGATTATGCATGCACACAGTCACATTCATGCGCATGTGCTCGTGCACATGCACATGCACACACACTCATATATACACACACATGCATGTGCACCCACACAACTATGCACTCATGCATCCATGCACATGCATGTGCACACAGCCATGCATGCACACAGTCACACACTCATGCACACACATGATCACATGCACACACAAACATGCTGCACATGCACGCACGCACATGCACAGACTTGTGTGTGCACGTGCCTATACATGCACTCACTCCATGTACACACATGCACTCTCACATGCACACACATGGACTCGCACATGCATATGCTCACATAGGCACACGCGCACGCACACCAGCCCTCCTTACCAGTGGTGTCTACTTTGTGTGTTTTCGATGGCAGGTTCTCATCTGCTTGCTGTATATTGATTTGCGCATTGAAGGTAATCCAGGAAGTGGCTTTTTTATGCCCCTTGTCCTTGAGCTCCTGCCACTCTGTGTCCTCCCAGCCCCGCCCCCAGCCCAGCAGGTGGCAGAGGGCTCCTAGCCTTTCAAACCCAAGTTCTTTGCACACGGCCCCTCCTCAGACCTGACTTGTGTGGGGCGTGGCCTCAGGGCAGGGTCAGGTCTTGCTCACCATGACCCCCGGGGCCTGCAAAGTGGCCGCATCAGCACCTGCCCACCCCGGCACACCTGCTTCATCGCACTGTGCAGATGTTGCCTTTTTTTTTTTTTAAACAAAGCTAAATCGTGGGATGTGAGTAACGGTTGTTCATGCATTCTAATTGTGGTCTGTTGGATCTTAATTACTCATCAGAAATCGAGAAAGCGGATGCATCCCGCATCTGCACACTCCTGTCTCATCCCGAAGAATGTTCTCAGTCGCCAGCAGGCAGGGCCTCGTCATCTGTGCCCAGCGACTTGATCTTACGCGACAGCGACTCAGCAACTTGCCGAATCCCATGAGCAGCCGGGTAGCTGCTTCCTCAGATCACCTTCCAACGCCTCACACAGCTGGGTCTCCCACCCTGGGTTCTGCGTGTCGTCGGCAGTTATCACGGGGCAGCCGGCGAGCCCTGGTGCACCTGCCCTCGCCTGTGACCGACGTGGAAGTGCGGGGAGACTCGCGCACGAGGAACCACGTTCGCATGCACTTCTCAGCCGGAGCGTCTGTGGTGCCGTGCATCTGGAACCACGATCCACTCTCAGCTGGGATCGGTTCTCGGGGCAGATCCCTGTCCAGTGATCTCAGAATCCGGCAGAGAAGGTGGCTTCTCTCTGTGGGAGATACGCCTTTTCGTCTATGGTCACGTCGAGGATGCAGCCTGTCTGGGCTCCCGTTTCGTGCCGGAGTCTCAGCTCCAGCCCCTTGCTTCCCGGGGACCAAAGCCGTCGCTTCCGCCCTCGGGGGGACATTCATAGCTGCTCACGTTCTGCTCCCGCGTGTGGGCGGCTGGCACACAAGGCTCTTACTGTCCCAGTTTTCTTTATTTTTTGCACCTGGCGATTTCCCCCCTGCTTTCACATTATCCACTCAGCCCTCTACTTATTTATTTATATATATTTTTAAAAAGCCAATGGTCTCATGTCATCCAGCACATCCGGGAGCATCAGCCGTAGGATCGTCGGTTCACTGTATCCTGCCCCTGTGGTCAGGACCAAGGAGACCTGCGTCTGCCGCTCGCCACCCGGGGCTGGATCCACGCCTCTCCATTCTCCAACCAGCGCAAGGGCAGGAGTCTGTCCTGCCGCATGAAAGCTCCACAGAGAAGCTTCTAGAAAACAAATGAAAGGAAATCCTCTCTCTCTCCTGGGATGTTTGGAAAAGGCAAACCTGGTTGATTTGCAGTTGAATCTACTGAATTCTCACTGAACGTTCTGCCGAATACGATTTCTGTCCATTTCTGAAATAATTCCACGTGCGTGTGGTTCCCTGACACCTCACTCATCATGTTTTGGAAAAGCGGTTTCAGTCCCGGGAGTCCTTGCAGGGGCTTCTCCCTGAAGCCCTAGAAACAAGACCATACGTGTTCCCGCTCGGCGGCGGCGGGAGAGCTCAGCTTTTGCCGACTCTGCTGCCAAGAGCGAGCCGCTGGGGGCTGTGTGGGGCCCCCATGATGCCGCCCACTCGCGGGGCGTGTAGACCCCCTGCCCTCTGCGGGCCGGTGTCTGCGCTGGCTGCAAGGGCCCGCGGGGTGGGGGAGAGGACCCAGGCCCGGGACACACAGGTCATGGGCCAGAACCGCGGGAGCTGGTACGAGGGGCCCGGACGTGAGTCAGAGGAGGCTCAGGCACTGGCCAGCGGGGGCCACGCCCTCCCCAGGACCCCACCGGGTCCTGTCCCGGGACTGGTTCTGGTGCCATCACTGCGAGCAGCCCACGCACGGTTCCCGCCCCCCATCCCCTGGCTATGGGACGGGTCAGACTCGGCAGCCACCCCGTGTGCTGTCCCTGCGGCTCCCCCGCCTGGCTCTCCTCTCGGGGGCCGGAGGGCTGGGGCGTGAGGGTGTCCGGGCTGCTCACGGGGGAGCGCGGGGCAAGGACAGCCGGCTCCGTGTCTTCGTCTGGGGCGGTTTGGGCAGCGTGGGGGGCCCAGGCGTGTGCACTGGGTGCCCCGTGGGCCTGTGTGGCCCTGAAGAGGGGGAGGGGACCCTGACATCCGGGATGTTGGGTCCCTGACATCCGGGATCCCCTAGGGAGGGACCCCCTCCCCACAGCCCGGGCTTGGCTGTTGTGGCAGCTCCGTGGTACCTTCTTCCCTCACCTTGACCCAAACAGGGGCCCCAGGCAGAAGGAGCCCATGAGGCCTCGGCTCCCGGCAGGAACAGGAGCTCGGAACAGAAGGGACCACCCGGGAGGGAGGTGGGACACCCTGGGCGAGGGGGCTGGGGGAGCAGGTTGGGGGGCTGGGACTCTGCTGATCTGGGGTGTTCTCCTTGGGGGTCTAAGGCTGAAACAGGGTGAGGATGGGATGCCCACAGAGCAAATCCACGCCATGAGGAGCCCCCCGGGATGCGCAGGCTGGGGACCCAGGTGGCGGGGGTGCAGGTGGGCCTGGGCAGCCGCGCCCCCAGAAGCCCGTTTGCCTCCCCCCTGGCCGGGCTGAGAACCGGGCCACGTCACCCCGGGGGCGGCCCCGCGGCTGGCCCGTGCCCCTCACTCACCGGCCTCTGTCTTCTGTTCCCCAGGACACGCAGGACCAGCCACTGCTACCGCATCACCTACCGCCACATGGAGCGGACGCTGTCGCAGGCGGAGGTCCGGCGTGTGCACCGGGCCGTGCAGGAGGCTGCCGTGCGGCTGCTGGCGGTGGAGGGCCGGTTCTGACGCCCCATGCCCGCCGCTGGGCGCGCCGGGAAGAGGAGGAAAGATGGGGTGTGGGCCGGGGCCTCCGTCTCCTCCTGAGAAACGGTCGGGTGTAGGACTTGCCGAAGAGAGAGGGTCAGGGGAGGCCGGGAGGGCTCAGCAGGTGGAGCGCTTGCCTCACAGCGGCAAGGTCTGGGGATCGAGCCCCGACCCCGGCCCGTGCAAACCCACGTGCTGAACAGCAGGGCAACCGGACACCAGCGGGACGGGGCGAAGGTGCTCGGCTCCCACGTGGGAGGCCCCCCGATTCCGCTCCCGCCCCACGCGGCCCCACACCCACCCGCGTGGAGTGAAACCAGGTCCCAGCTGAGGACGCGCAGCTATGGAGACGGCTCTGGGCCCTCCCCCTTCTCTCACTCACACAATAAAATAAATCCTTAAAAAAAAGGAAATAAAGGAGCGCCTCGAAGCACCTGCCGATGTACCACTTGCCTCTTATTTGGGGGGCTGACAGTACAGGGGTCCCCCCTTATTCGCAGCAGTGCGGTGCCTGTGGGGCTGTGTGTGGGACGCCCCCGTGTTGGCAGCAGGCACCCCGCCTGCCGGGCCGTCCCCTGTGTGCGCGGTGTGGGGAGCGTCTCCCCCGGGAGCGCCTCTCCCGCCTCCTCCTGGTTCTGACTGGCAAAGGGCAGGCTGCACACTGGCGCCCACAAAATGCCAGGGCCCCCCTCGAAAGGGGAGGCGGCACAGAAGCGGGGTGCAATCTGATTTCTTGCCACAAGCCCACGGCTTGGAGCCTGGAGCCCGGCCCCAGGGCCTGAGTGCAGCCCTTCCTGCCCCCACAGGAGAGAGCTGCCTGAGGGTGGTGGGCGTGGCCGGGAGGGGGAGGGGGATGGGCGCAGGGGTGGGGGGAGGTGGGCCAGCAGCCAGGGGTGGGGAGGGGGTGGGCTTGCAGCAGGGGGAGGGGGAGGGGGCGTCCGTGCGCCCCCACCTCTGCAGACCAGCACCAGCACGTGACCTGGTGGCCTGTGGGGTTCGTGGAGGGGAGTGAGGCGCGGCGTGGGGCCCACTGAGGGGCGTGGGCTGTAACCGGGCTGCCTGGTGTCCTGAGGGGAGACGGCCTTGTGACGACAGACACAGGTGACAGGGATGCACCACAGGCCCAAAGCCACCGGAAACCAGAGAGTCAGGGGTGTCCTCCGAGACAGGCTGTGGGGAGCAGGGCCCTGCTGACCCCGTGACCTTGGACGTGGGGGGCGTGTCCTCCGGGACAGGCTGCGGGGAGCAGGGCCCTGCCGACCCCGTGACCTTGGATGTGGGGGGGTGTGTCCTCTAGGACAGGCTGCGGGGAGCAGGGCCCTGCCGACCCCGTGACCTTGGACGTGGGGGAGTGTCCTCTAGGACAGGCTGTGAGGAGCAGGGCCCTGCCGACCCCGTGACCTTGGACGTGGGGGAGTGTCCTTTAGGACAGGCTGTGAGGAGCAGGGCCCTGCCGACCCTGTGACCTTGGGCGTGGGGCCTCCAGACCAGGGGGACACGCAGTTCTATGGCTGAAGCCCCTGGGCCTGCGTTGTGTTCTTATAGCCGCCCTCAGACGCCGAGACAGAGGGGCACCTCACCAGCGGCCCCCACATCCACCAAGGGCGTGACCCCGGCCTATGGCGTGTGACCCCCAGCTCACAGAACGGGGCTGTCCGCAGGGGTCCCACGCCATCACCAAGACCCCCGGCTCTGTCATCCTGCTCTGCCAACCGCTTCCTCCGGACCCCGGGGTCCCCATACGGCTGCACGAGTCTCCACGCAGCCTCCACAGCAGGAAGCAGAGGGTGGGGGTGAGGGGTTCATTTTGACCACAGAGAAGACATTCCCCACCTGCCCTCCTGGTCTCAGCGGCTGGGACTGGTCCCCACGTCCTCATACCCACCTCAAGGGCAGCAGGGCAGCCCCAGGGACGGCGGCACCTCCAGCTGCTCTGGCAGAAGACGCTACCAGACAAAATGGGGGGCTGTGTTATAGGCACCCAGCGGTGTCTCCCACACTCGCCCCCCCACACTCGCCCCCTGTCCCTCAAATACGTCTGCCATCAGCCTGAGGTCCTGGGGGTGCCCAGGCCCTGAGAGCCCACCCTGCCATAGCAGCCAGGAGAAACGACCCCCGGGCTCTGCATGGCCGCCTTCCCTCTCCGCGGTTCAGAACAGGTGGGCACTGTATGTCACCCCCGTGTCAGAGAGGTGACGGCGTGGTCACCTGCATGAGACTGGGAGCAGTCAGCAGCGTGACCCAGACCAGACCCAGGGCTTCCGGACACCCAGCCAGGGAGCTAGCTCTCTCCCCAGTTGATGCTTCTGTGCATTATTATTATTATTATTATTATTATTATTATTATTATTATTATTTTATCAAGAAACTCATGTGTGATTTTTCTTCTCCAGGACCTCCTGTGTGAAGAGATTTTCGTTGACTAAACAACTGCATTTATCGAGTAATAATTTATTCATTTTCCCATTTTTAAAATTAATCAAAGATCCTTGTCACAGCCCTCTGGCGTCTCTGATCAGCGGGAAGTAACCCTGACTAGCAGCCTGGGCTGATGTAATTCGTGCCCAAAGCAAAGGAACTTGACATTTCAGCTCGCCCGAGCAGCCTCATTATGGGAAGTGGAGGTTTTCCATTAAGGGTTGTGAAATATTTAAACGAGCTCCTAGACCCCTGTCACGAATTCACGGAGGCCCGGGCCTCTGGGGACCCCTGTTGGGAATCAGGGCACCGTATGGCACAGGCAGCCGGGCGGGAAGGGAACTTCGTTGTCCCAGAACCCTGCCTCTAAGCTGTCAAAGGATCTGTAGCCGGACCGAGCCTGGGACGAACCGCTCAGTCTCCCGGCTCCCGTTTCCCATCATGAGATGGGGGAAGGGCATGAGTCCAGGTTCTCAGTTGCAAGCAACGGAAACGAGCTGTCACATGAAGCAGGACAGAGCGCATTAAAAGGCTGCAGGGGGTGGGGCAGTTTGGCGGCTCCTCAATAAATGAAACAAACGAGGGCTGTCTGGAAAGTAAGTATCCAGCCTCGTAACCATTCGCGGTTCATTGACAGTTCTCGGTACATTGACAATGGCTGGAGTGGTTCCAGGCAGCCCTGGGAGAATTGTCCAACAGCCCCATAATGCCACTCCTAGGCGTGTGTGTGTGTGTGTGTGTGTGTGTGTGTGTGTGTGTATACATATATATATATACACACACACACATATAAAAGGGTGTCCCAAAATTCACGCAAGAAGTAATTTTGATAGAAAACACAGGTTTATAATTAAAAATTGTAAATTTTCATTGCTTAACAATGAAAACATGTTGTTCTTTCGTGTAGCACTCCATTTTTAATAACCCTGAACTGTCCGCTGTCACACTGTTTTTTCATTGTCAACACTTTACCACACAAATGATGCAAAATTCAAATCTTGCGTGAATTTTGGGACACACACACACACACACACGCACACATATATATATATACACACACACAATAGCTGGAGACAGGCATTCCAACAAAGACTTGTACACACACATATTCACAACGCTTCTTTTCACAGTAGCCCACTTTTGGAAGCCACCCAGGTGTCCACGAACGCATAAATGGATAAAATGGGCCGTAGACGTGTATACACAGTGGGATTTGATTCCCACGGACAACACGCTACAATATGGATGAACCTTGAAAGCAGGTGCCGGGTGGAAGAAGCGACACACGAAAGACCGTCTGATTCCATTCACACCCGTATCGGAACAGGCCCATCTGCAGAGACAGGTGGCTGCCGGGAGGGGCAGCAGCGTGGAGAGCGAGAGCTGAATGGACCCCGGCTTCCGTCTGAGCAGATGAAGACGTTTTAGGAACAAGACGGTGATAGCTGCACAGCGCTGAGGACAGACTCAGTGTCCCTGCGTTGTAGCCTCCACGTGTTTAAAATGGTAAAATTGATTTTATTTCGGGTGGGACGTGTGGTCGGCCTAGTCTCACTGAGCTCAATTCAAGGCGTCAGTAGGTTGACCAGACGCCGTTTGAAACAGGACGGGACCGTTGTTTTCTGTCCTGTTTAAACTAGGATGTCTGCTCAACCTACTGTAAAGAAGCCACAAGTAGGGGAAGCCGGGATGGCTCAGTGGGTTAAACGCTCACTTTGCAGCCCCGGGGACCGAGGATCGAATCCCAGCCCCGGCCCGTGTGGACCCATATGCTGAACTGGGAAGTGCCCCCAGTTAGGTTCTCACCGGGGTGAGACCCCGGCCCAGTTCCTGCCCTGTGCAGCCCCACCCACCTGTGGAATGAAACTATGTGGAAACCAATGATGTGCAACTATGGAGACTGTTCTGGGCCCTCCCCCTTCTCTCTTGTCTCTGCATCTCTCTCTCTCTGTTGAAAACAATGAAAAATGAATCTTTAAAAAAACAAAACAAAACGCACTGTCCTGATTGGTCAGAAGGGAGCCACTCTGATTGGTGGGTGAAGAGGACAGTCAGTATAAAGCCACACAGCTCCGAT
>PVKE010006086.1:10782-29008 GCA_004027555.1 Craseonycteris thonglongyai
AGGAGCCCTTCTGGGTGGGAACCTCCTTGCTCAGGGCCCACAGCGTCCGTGCACGTCACTGAGCAGACGTCTTGTGGAAAGACAGCATCTAGATCGTCCACAGAAGGTCGCTGCCACCACCCCAAGTCCAACAGGAGCCCCAGTGTGGGGAGCAGTCAGACGACACGCACTTCCAGCAGGGAGACAGTTCGTAGCCTCTAGACATGCGCTTCCCTGAGAGGAAAGGGAGGCCTGCTTATATAGAGTGAGTGCCGGCCCTGGTCCCTGATTGGTCCATTTTTATGTAAATGAGGGATCCAGATTTGCACCATGTGATTGGTCCAAATAGCACTTTCTTGATTGGTTAGAATTCTGCGTTCTGATTGGCCATGAAATATGCAAATGCACATATAGCTGTGCAGCTCTGATTGGACAGGAAGGTCTCAGCCCATTGGTCAAAATACAATTCCAATTCTCTTATAAGAGTTGGCTCAGGGGAAGCCGGGGTGGCTCAGCGGGTTAAGCGCTCGCTTTGAACCCTGGGGACCAAGGATCGAATCCCAGCCCCGGCTCATGCGGACCCATATGCTGAACTGGGAAGTGCCCCCAGTTTGGTTCTCACCAGGGTGAGACCTTGGCCCAGTTCCTGCCCTGTGCAGCCCCTCACCCACCTGTGGAATGAAACTATGTGGAAAAACCAATGATGTTCAACTATAGAGACTGTTCTGGGCCATCCCCCTTCTCTCGGTCTCTGTCCTTGTATCCCTTTCTGTCAAAAACAATTAAAATGAAGAAGCCACAAGATTCTCTTGGGCCGGTGATTAGAATCTGGGTGACAGGTGACAGCTGGTACCCTAAGCCCTGCAGGGGGCAGTTAGTGGCTTGACAGGCTCTGGTCTTCACCTCCAGACTTGGGGTCCTCGTCACGTGACTCAGGAAGGACAGGCCCCTTAGAAAGGAAGAAAATGTTCACACTGCCCCAGTGTTGATGGAGAATGTTCCCATTGTAATGCTAACTTAAATGTATATAATTATAAAACTATACATGCCTTAGGCTGACAGCTATCACGCAATGACCAACTCAAAGTATGAGAGGCAGCATGAAATCAATAAGAAAAATAAGCATTTTACCTAAAGACATACAAATAAAATGGGGGTAGAAAGATGCGGAAACACCTTCCAGACGGGAAAAGCTCCGATTCTTTCTTGACTCACCTGATCGCATACCTAACAGGTGCAGTTAAACACACACGCACCCAAAACCCATACAGTAGGGGACCTTTCTAAATAATGAGGGTGTCTGTTTATATGTGAAGCTATGGATGCTGTTTATTAACTAGAAAAGCAAGCAGGAAACCATGCGTAAAGCTACTCACCTAACCCGGCCACTAATTTTATCTGTTACCCATCACACGTGGAATGGGTTCTTTTAAAACTTAACCCTTTTAGTGCGACGGGCCAATATATCGGCTTTTGCATCTCGGGTGAAAAGTGCAGGGGGCCTCTCTGTCGGCTCATACGTAGACCATGGTTAAGAGCACTATAACTTATTATATTTTGTCTTGTGTGATGTATGACTGAAATAATTACGTTTCTTTTTCAGACAATGTAAAAGAATAGTATTGTTAACTAATTCAATGTATAGAAAACTACCGTATTTTCCGGCGTATAAGACAACCGGGTGTATAAGACGACCCCCTAATTTTACAGTTAAAACATAGGTTTAGGCCTATATTCGCTGTGTAAGACGACCCCCCACTTCCGAGGCTGTAGTCTTATACAGCGAATATAGGCCTAACCCTATGTTTTAACTGTAAAATTAGGGGGTCATCTTATACGCCCGGTCGTCTTATACGCCAGAAAATACGGTAAAAAAAAAAGCGCATTGGCTATCTAAAACAGTAACTTCATAACGTGTTTCCTCCTAAAGTGATACATTTTATCAAATCACCCTTCGCATTGCTGGTAGCACGGCTGGCAGACCTACTGGGCTCGTCTGGGAGGGGTGGTGTTTCCCTTCTGCCACATAGTGTTACTTAGAATCTTGCTCACTACTCATCATGAGTGTCTTGTCAACATGACAAGTTACAAAGTCCGCCTCCTGCTTCCGTGTAAGCTGCGGCCTTTTCTCACCAGTGTAAACGCCGCTGCAGCGAACATCTTCGGGCCTCTGGCTCTTTCGGTCGTGTGGATTCGTTTGTTTGGCCAGGTTCCCCCGTGAGGGTTTCTGGGTCACAGGGGGCTACTTCATTTCATAAATCGTTTCCAGGGATCTGAGGGGACTTGAGGATAAATTGGGGGCGGGGGCAGGAAGCAGGTTTGCAGCAGACACTACAGAACATGGAAACGTGCTGGTGGAGAAGCCAGGGCCCTGTCACTGGGCGCAGGCGGTGCTCTGAGGGGGGTTGGCGTTCACCTCCCTCCACACTTCTCCACGCGCCCCCCCAAACCCCCAAAGACGCAGAGGCTGAGCGGTCAGAGCCTCTGTGCTCCAGGGAGGTGGCCGGCCACCGGTCTCTCAGCGACGCCAGTTACCAAGGTGGCCTTCACAGGTTACCAGCTCCGAATCTGGGCTCTGGGCTGGATGGTTGAATCGAATTAGTTCAAAAACGGGAGGAAAAAAAATTTAAAAAGAAAGGAAACAGCCTTAAAAGGCAACAGAACGGTTTAACCTGCGGAGCCGGCCTTGGACACCGGGCAGGGACTCTCCTGGTCTGGTCCTTTTTCCGTGTGACTTAATCGTTTGATCTTCTCTCCGAACTGAATGTATCTCCACGTTTCTTTCATCGCACAGAACCGGCCGCATGTTGCACAGCCTGTCGTTCCATGCGGCCTGTGGCATGTCACGTGACCCTGCCACCCAGAGGCACGGGGGTGGTCGTGGAGGAAGCCGGAGCCAGGGCCCTTAGTCACAGTCCCGCCTGCATAGCTTGGGGACCCGCCAGCCTCTCATGGCTTTTGGCCAAGTCCGACCTCCGGAGGGTGACAGACCCGGAGGTCACGGATCCGACCCCTGTCAGCTCCATATTCAGGGGCCTGGGGGTGGCTGGGAAGCTGTCCTTGTGCTTAAAAAAGGGGGGAGGGATTTCAGAAACTTGGACTTCAACCACCCTCCCTCCCTCTTTTCCTTTCCGTCTCCTTCTGTCAGTAGCCCTGGGCTTGCAGGGGTGGTGGCAGAAAGGGACAGGGCTGGTCACCGGCCACACGGCCCCAAGCTTGTCGGGACTCTGAGCCGTGTCCGGGGGGCCCTGGGCCATGTCTAGAGGCCCCGCGGAGCTGAGCTGGAAGGCAGCTGAGGCCTGGCGGCTGCCTGGGCTCTAAGTGAGCAAATGTGTGGGGACGCTGGTGCCAGCACAGCCGTCCCCGTCCCTGCTCAGCTCAAGTTCCACGTGGGCCACCAGGCTTTTGGCTCCGGGCGGCTGGTAGACGTCGGCTGACAGATCTGGGCTCTGAACTGAGACTGCGGATTTTGTGCCTGCGACTGCTGAGGCGAATGGCAACAGTTACAGTGGGGGTGGGGGTGGGAGACAGCCCCCGAGCGAATGGCAACAGTTACACCAGTTACACTGGGAAAAGGGAAGACAGCCCGGAGCGAATGGCAGCAGTTACAAGGGAGAAGGGATAAAAGCCCCCGGAGCGAATGGCAGCAGTTACATGGGTGTCTGTGTCGGGGACAGACAGCCCAGGAGCGAATGGCAACAGTTACATGGGAGGGTGTATGGGGGGGACAGCCCCGGAGCAAATGGCAACAGTTCCGGGGAGGGGACAGCCCCTGATCGCTGCCTGCATTGCAAGGCGGTCCCCTCTTGCAGAGTCCTCAAAACCATGAACTAGGTTGGAGGAGCCAGTTTACAAAGGGACACTGTTGTCAGGTGCCTTCTGGGGACCCTGAGAGGTGTTCGCAGAGCGGAAGCCCCTTAAGGGGGCTGCCCGTGGGGATGGGGGCCCTTTGGAACTGTGAGCAACCATCTTCCGGGCCCCTCTTGTCTCCTGGCACCTCCTTGGGGCCCTGCAACACCAGGGCGTTCTCGCAGGACAGGCGTAACCGTAGGACCAGGTTGTAAGCATCGTCGTCGGCGGCATTATTCGTGGACCTCTGCAGAAAGAGACATGCACACACACACAGCTCCCTTTCCCAGGGGACACCGATGAGAAATGTAAACAAATGTGTGTAGACATTTAACTTTACCATCAAGGGATTGGTGGTTTGATAAGCCACTAAGACATCAGCCTGCAGCTTCCAGAGAGCTGGGCACGGGGGCTCCACACCTCGCCCGGTGTCTTGACGTCTCTGTAAGTTGCACGTGGCTGACCCTGACCCCGAACCAAAAGGGCTAGCAGCCGATGACACAGGTAAAGGTCCCTTCTATCCAGAAAGTTCTAAACGGTTTCAACAGGCTCCTGGGTGCAAGATGGTGGGCACCGCGGGCGTGTGCGTCAGTGTATAGAGGGGACTGTGGAGTCCCACGACCGATCAGCGGATCACATACAAATACCTGCACTAAAGCATGTGCACAAGGCTTGGACATTTGGAGGCTCACGGTCCCCAGTCACGAGGGAGACGTGAGGTAAAACCTCAGCAATGGGGGCTGCGCTCCGGCAGGAGGCGGCAGCCTGGCCGGGAGGGGACTCGGCCCAGAGCGCGCGTGGGGGCAGCGCTGCAACGCGGCAGCCGCTGCAGATGCAACACGGAGGAAGCAGGGAGGTTGCTGCAGCGCAGCGCTGCGTGGCCCTGCTGTTAATTATCCGAGGCCAGCGAGCCTGCCGGTTCCCATGGCAACGGGGTCCCCACTGCGTGGTGCGCTTTCTCCCTCCCCCCTAAGCTGCTCCCACGGGCCGTGGCGCATTGCACGTGTTTTCTGCCGGGGGGCGGGGGTTGCGCGTGTCCCTTGTGGATGAATTCACCGGGGCTGCATGGTGGCTGGAGCCGAGGCACGGCAGGCTGGGCCCAGGGACAGTGAGGATTCCGCCACGTGGTGCTAAGTGCTCTGAGGACAGGGAGCGTGCTGGGGTGGGGTGTGTGTGTGTGTGTGTGCACGTGTGTGTGTGTGTGTGTGTGTGACTCAGAGAGAATGCGGAGCCCCCATTTATTGGTTTTTTTCCAGGCCCGGAATAAATGTCTGGGGCCCCAGAATTATTTTTCTGGCTCTGCTCTGCGTTCTAGGTTGCCAAAGGGGCCTCCAAGCGTTCCTATAATAAAACTGGAAGATGCCCAATGCAGGGTCAAGGCAAAATTCTGTGTTTGTGTGTTTCTGGTGGTGGGATTCTGCCTAGCGAGATGTCAGCACGCTGTCTGGTGGGAGTTTTCACCCCCAAGCCAGGGGGACCGGGACCCGGGACATTGGGCCTCCCCAGATTGTGTTCCAATCCTGACGAATCAGTGTTCCCAGCGCTTATGACCCAATGCATTCCAACCGGTACTTTCCTAGAGACTTGGCCAGGAAGGCCCAGAGGGGAAGCCGGGATGGCTCAGTGGGTGGAGCGCTCGCTTTGCAGCCCTGGGGACCGTGAATCGAATCCCAGCCCCGGCCTGTGTGGACCCACATGCTGAACTGGGGTGAGCTTCCCATGCGGGAGGGCCACTGCCCGGCTCCTGCCCACCTGTGTGGAACGAAACCATGTGGAAAACGGATGACGTACAACTATGGAGACGGCTCTGGGCCCACCCCCTTCTCTCTGTCTGTCTCTCTGTGTCAAAAACAGTAAAAATAAAGCTTTGAAAAGAAGGGCCCAGAGAGTGCTTGTCGTGGCCACCACTCTTATTTGGGGACACTGGTGGCTTTCCTGGTAGGCTCTTGACTTGCGTCCCCCCTCGGGTTTATAAGAGAACTCTTTCCCGTTCTGCTGACTCGTGGTTGTGCACACCTGAGCCCCTGCCCGTTGGAGCAGTTTCCGCTGAATTTGCACGTGACACACCCTCTACTTTGCCACCCGGCTGCCAACAGGAGAAGCTGAGAACCCCGAGTCCGGACGACGCTTTGTAAAGGGGTGGCCGGTCCTGCTTGGGTTTCCAGAGGTGAATCACATAGGGAGGGAAAAAGAGAAAATAGGCTCATTTTTCTAACATTAATTAATTCACACAAGGTCACATCATGTTAATTAACTCTCATTGAATTCATGTTCAAAACGGGGAAAAGATTCATTAAACTAAGACCCTCGGTGGAGCAGCGTGGGGTGTTTAAACCAGAGAGGAGACTGGAAACCGTTCCCTTCTGTTCCCTCGCAGGAGCGCGTCTGGAGGGCGTTCCGTGGGCCCTGGACCCTAGACGTGCGCTGGGAACCGAAGGCTCGGCGACCACCCGCCCAGGTGGGGACAACGCCCCCTGTGCTGATCCCCGGGTTGGAGCCTCGCCGTGCGCTCCGGTGTGCTAAGCGATTCCGGGGGCCCCACAGTCGCGCATTGTCAGACTGTAAAGACAAACCACAAATCCCGGGGGCTGTCCCTCCGCTAACTCTCAGGTTAGGCAGGTGCGGGGGCCCGTGCTCCTCGGGGAAAAGAAATACACGGTTAGAGCCCCCGAAGAGCGCTGGCCAATGAAACGCTGCGCTGGAGCATGACAGCATCACCGAGGCACCCCATTGGCTGGCTTGCCCTGAGGAGATGGCTGCAAGGCCACGCCTTCCCGGCTGCAGAGGGGCTGGGGCGGGGGCGATGCCCTTGGCCGTGGGCCGCCGCCAGCCTGGCAGCCCTGACTGGCAGCTGCTGCACGCCTGGTGCAGAACGAGGCGGCTTTGCAGCGCAGCCTGCCGGGTCCTGGCTGGAGACCGCGGTTGTCCCCGCGCTGTGGATGCTCCGCCCGGGGCGGGCTTGAGCGCATCAACCCTTCCTTCAAAGTGAGCCCGCGCTGCCTGTGCACGGCGGGCACGGACCTCTTCGTTTCTAATTGTCAATGAAAGGGAAACTTTTTTTTTTTTTATATATTTATAGAGAGTAATTATTTTATCTTCAGTGCATATTTTATTTTTATTTTACTTTTGACAGATAGAGAGAGACAGAGACAGAGACAGCCAGAGAACCGAACTGTGGGAACTCCCCAGTTCAGCATGTGGGTCCCCCTGGGCCGGAGCCGGGATTCGATCCTCGGTCCTCGGGGCCTCAAAGTGAGTGCTCAACCCGCTGAGCCGTCCCGGCTTTCCCTTTTTTTTTTTTTTTTTTTTTTGACAGAGAGAGAGAGAGAGAGACTGAGACAGAGAGAGAACTGAACTGGGGGAGCTCCCAGTTCAGTAATATGGTTCCACACGGGACGGGGCCGGGATTCGATCCCTGGTCCCCGGGGCTGCAAAATGAGCGCTTAACCCACTGAGCCATCCTGGCTTCCCCAACCTCTTCGTTTCTAAAGAGCTCATCCCTGGCCGGCCTCCGTCACTGGCCACTTGTAGCCACTGTCTCGTGGCGAGCGCCCCCCGGCCCTCCTCCCTGTCGTTACATAAAACTTCAGGGGCGCACACGCGTTCTGGAATAAAGACCGCGTTCCCAGCTCCCTTGCAACAAGATGGGACGAGGTTCTGGCTCAGTGACGTTCATGTTCAACTTTCTAAATGCAGGGGGCGTGTCCCTTGTGCCTCCTCCTCTCTCCTGGCTGGAGTGGAGATGTGGCTGATGAAGCTCCAGCAGCCTGCTTGGGCCACGAGGTAGCACAACATGGAAGTAGCCGGGGTCCCTGATGGTTCTGGGGACCCCACACCAGCCCCGGGCCGCCTACTTCTGGGCGTGCCCATGTGTGTGTATTATATGGGGCGTCTTTTGGGATCCGTGGCTGTACTAGTCATGGTTTTCCAGAGAAACAGGCCCAATGGTGTGTGTGTGTGCACACACAGAGAGAGAATTGTTTTGAGAAACTGGCCATCGTGGGAACCAGCAAATCTAAAATCTGCGGACCCTGGCAGGTCTGATGTTGCAGTTGGAACATGAAGGCCTCTGGAAGCAGGGTTCCCTCTTTCTCAGGGGGCCCACAGTCTTTTCTCTTAGGGCCTGCCCTCCCCGTTATGGAGGGTAATCTTTACACGAAGTCTGCCGATTCACACGTCCATCACGTCTAAAACACCATAGCAGCAATGCCTAGATTCATGTTGGACCCCACACTGGGCACGGCGGGCGTATGGGCTGAACTGTGCACCCTCTCCATTCTTATGCTGTAGTTCAAACTTCGCCAGGTGCTTGGCACGTGACTCTATTTGGAGCCTAAAGAAGTAGTTGAGTTAAATGAGCTTGTCAGTGCGGGGCCCAGTTCAGTATGACTGGTAGGAGGAGATGAGGACACGGGAGAGACCCTGGGGGTCGGGGCGCGGGGTGTGGGGGTGTGGTGTGTGAGGGGATTTTTAGGGGGCACTCGAGCCATCAGCGGGTAGAGTGAGACTGCAATCAGACAGCCGGGTTTGGAAGCTCGCAGATCTGGAGGGGATGTGGGCGTGGGCGTGGGCAGGGAACAGGGGCGTGGTCACGATCGGGGCGTGGTCGTGGTCAACGTGGGCGTGGTTGTAGTTGGGCCGTGGTAACGGCAGTGGGCGTGGCGTGGCGTGGGAGGAGCGTGGTCATGGTAGTGGTCGTGGGCATGGTTGGGGCGCGGTTGTGGGCGGGGGCATGGGGCGTGGTCACGGTCAGGCGTGGTCATGCTCAGGGCGTGACCGGGGCGTGGTCACGGTGGTGGGCGTGGTCAGGGGCGGGGCATGGGCTGGTTCCTGTCCCACCCACAGAGTGCTGAGCTGTTTCCCGCACAATCCTCAGGAGGACCGTGACAGTGACGGGGTAGCGTGCTCATGATGGCTGTGAGACCCACAGGGGCGCCCCCTGATCGCCTGCTCTGGCTTGTGAGATCTGGGGGATCACCGGCGCCCTGCCTTTTTACTCCCTGTGGGCTAGAGCCGGCTGGCGGCCTGGCACTCACCGTGACACTGTCCTTCCCCACAGCCCCGTGGGCAGGCGCGTGACCGTTTGGAAATGAGGAGCCTGGGGTTCCAGGAGGGAAGGGGCTTTGCAAAAGCCATACAGTGCCAGGGCCTGCTCTGTGTGCACAGGCCGGGCCTCCCAACCCCCACGCCATGGGTGGCAGCGGACCCGCCTGGTCAGTGCAACCCCCTACCTGACCCTCAGTACCAGGACTCCCGCAAGCCCCCCGGGAGCGAAGGGGGCCCAGCTGGGTCTGTAGGCTGGGAGGACAGGTCTGGGGGGAGGGGGGTGTCTATTGATTGACTGAAATTGGATTTGTTGACACAAACTGCCAGCATCTCTCTGTGATGAAAGGATTGCCCAGGGGCCTCATCACAAGCTGAGATTTCCCCAAGGGCCAGCAGAGCGGCTGGTGGGGCTCTTTGTGCGGAGAAGAAAGCAATTAGGAGGCCGGGGGAGGTGACACCGGGTCTTATTGCTTCCCTCAGCTCTGGCACGCGGGGACTTGGGGCTCCCCAGCCTATGTGCGGGGCATTGTTCCTGGTGCTCCGGCTGCTGAGCCAGCCACGAGGCCAGCCCGGCTCCAGCGTGCTGACTCCAGAGAGGAGCCGGCCTATCTGGGTCACCGACGAGACCAGCGGTGGGACCAGCTGTAGCCGCTGAAAGGGGCCCCACAGGGTTAACACACACGCACACAGGCTCCCCACCTTGCTTGCTCCGTCCCTCCTCTAGTTTGGTCGCAGGGGAAATACTCAGACAGGCATGGCTGCACAGACAGATTTGGGCAGCGGGTCTGCGGGACAGACGGGAGGAAGGTGAGAAGCACGTTCTTCCCTGGGGGTCTCACTGCATCTCCTTAGTGACTGTTTACTGGGATGTGGGACATGCTTCTCGAGGGGAGGAGGTCAGGAGGTCATGGGATATCAAAAATAATGTCACCTCCAATTTGCATAAGTATTACTGCTAACGGAATGCATGTCCTCATGATGCTTTATTCTCTTTTTTTTTTAAAGATTTATTTTATTGTTTTTGACAGAGACAGAGAGAGACAGAGAGAAGGGGGAGGGCCCAGGGCTGTCTCCATAGTTGTATGTCATCAGTTTTCAACATGGTTTCTTTCCACACAGGTGGGCGGGGGCCACGCAGGGCGGGAACTGGGCTGGGGGCCTCCTGCGTGACAAGGACCTCCCAGTTCAGCATATGGGTCCACACAGGCCAGGACTAGAATTTGATCCTCGGTCCCCGGGGCTGCAAAGCGAGTGCTCAACCTGCTGAGCCATCCCGGCTTCCCCACGAGGCTTTATCTTTGTGGTTGCACCGTATCCCTAATATGAAAGTTACCACTGTGCCCATTGTTAAGCGTGCAACAGTGTGACATGAAGCACATGGGGTTATTGCTCACCCATCACCGCCATTCTCCACAGACATGGCCCAGACTAAACTCTGCACCCGTGTGACATGAACTCCCTGGCCCCTGGCAACCACGTCTCTGTCTCTGTGAACTGGATGGCTCTAGGGAACTCATACGTGAAATTACTCATTATCTGTCCTTCTGTGACTGGCTTATTTCACTGAGTATCATGTCCTCAAGGTTCATCCAGTCTGTAGCAAGTGCCAGAATGTCCTTCCCTGGTAAGATAGAATCATAGTCTATCGCATGCTGATCCATCCCCTGTTGATGGACCCTTGAGTGGCTTCCACGTTTTGCCTGTTGGGAATCATGCTGTTATGGACATGGGTGTGCAAATATCTGTTCAAGTCCCTGCTTTCACTTCTGGAGGGTGTTTAGCCACAAGTGGAATTGCTAGATCATATGAGGATCCTATGTGTAAGTTTTTGAAGAACTGTCTTAACCATTTTTACAGCAATGACGTCATTTTACCTGACTCCTTGCGGCCCCCCAAGCAGGGCACAGGGGTTCCAAGTTCTCCGAATCCTTGCCAACACTTGTTATTTTCTGTCGTTTTGATGATAGCTATCCTAGTGGATGTGAAGTGTTAGGTCAGTGTGTGTGTGTGTGTGTATGTGTAAGATTTATCTTATTGTATTGAGAGAAGGAGAGAGAGAGAGAAGGGGGAGGGCACAGAGCAGTCTCCATAGTTGTACGTCATCAGTTTTTGACATGATTTCATTTCACACAGGTGGGCAGGGGCCGTGCAGGGTGGGAACTGGGTTGGGGGCCTCCCTCATGGGTGGTGAGAACCTTCACTGCCATCCCGGCGGTTACCAGTTGCACCGCAGTTCAGCATATGGGTTTGCACGGGCCGGGGCTAGGAATCGATCCCCGGACCTCGTGGTTGCAAGGCAAGCGCTCAACCTGCTGAGCTCTCCCAGCCTCCCCCAACCCCTCTTCTTATCCAAATCATTTATGAAAATGCTGGACGGGACCGGGAGGAGGCTGAGCCGGCAGTGGTCTCCATCCATGCTGACATGTGCTCATTCATCTGCCCCACTGGGGGTGTCCGTTCCACCGGTGATGTGTGAACCACCCAGCACCGTGACCAGCTCACATTTCCCTGCATCTGCTTAGGGAACAGTCGAGTAGCTCTTCAGCATATAGTGTCAACTTCTGCTCTGTGACAGTAGCTGGTGTCATTGGCTGGACTGTGTCTGATGCCATCGCGGGCAGGGACCCCAACCTGCTGTTGGCCCCTCTGATGAACAGGTGACAGGTACTCCGTGCTGTGCCGTGTGGCTGCCTTCTTCAGCCGGCCACTTGCTCAATCTGCCCGCTTTCTTATTTATGCCGGCTCCGTCCCTGTCACGTGTCTTATGCGCACGATGACCTGATAGGTAGGGCGTGTAAAAACACTCAACTTGATTCAAATTCTTGTTTTAAGTGAATCAGCTACATTTAGCCTGGATTGAACCGTTACAAGCAGGACTAGAGAGAATTACTCAAGGCCTGGGGGGCGAGCGTTGGGGGAGGGGGTACATCTGAGGCTCCCAGGCTGGTGGGAGGAGTTCTGTGAAGGTGTGAGGAGCTCAGGAGCTTCTCCAACAGGCAACGCTGCTTCCTCGAGGTGGGCTGAGGCCAAAGGGAGGCAGTTGGGACCCTGGCCCGCTGACAGGGACTTGGTGAGCAGGAAACTTCCGTTAAATTGCCGTTCAGCTGCTGAGAGCAGAGACGGTCCAAGCCGATGTAAGGCCAAATCCAGATGGAGTCATCGAGGGGTTCTAAATCTTCACTTGTTTATTCGGCTCTGCTTTTGTTGTTGGACTTATGAATGGCCAGTCCGTGAACTTTGGGGGGTATGTTTTGTTTTGACCAAGTTAGCGTTCCCCAAGTCGGTGTATCATCCTGGCGCAAAGGAAGCGAATCCCCTATGCAGCCCCACTCCCGTTTACTAGCTGGACGAATTGCTTCAGATCCTGACCCCTGGATTCTGTCATCTGTGGAGTGGAGGGGTTGGTCCCTGGGGTCGGCTGGGAGGATTAAATCAGACCAGATGTGCAGGATCCATGGCCCGAGGGCCCCATACGGCCCAGGACAGCTTTGCATGCAGATCGTTTTCAGCCTCCTGTCCCCCCTTCTCTGCTTTCCTCGCAGCAACAGCGGGAATGTGCGGCTTAGACCCGCCCACCGGATGCTCCCAGTGGGAACCTGGAGTCTGGGGTCAGAGGGGCAGGGACATGGGGTGACAGGGTTCCCAGCAATGCGGGCAGTAGGGTAAGAAGCAGAAGTGCTCAGACAGCTGCGTCACGGCTCCCACGAGCCATGTCTGGTCCTTGAAGCTGGCTTTCCTGGCTTCTCCCTGGTTCCACGAGATACTAGCGGGGCCCCGTCCCAAAAAGGGCTCTCAAAGGGACAGCCTAGATTTTGGCGGGTTGTACATAACGAAGATCGTTTCTCCACATGTTGTGCACGTAACATTTTTGGGTGGGGGTGGGAAACAGTGAGCTGAGGCATACGTCTATTTCCTGTCCAAAACTGTCCGCAATTGGCGGCTGGAAGATCGAAGCTGTAACCTGGTTGGACTTTCTGTCAGTGCTAAAATTGATGTCTTGGCTGCATGGCTTTGCAATGGACTTAGAGCACTAATTGTGCAGCTCAACGAAATTGAGTGCGAACAAATCGAATCCCTCTTATTTTTACCTGGGATAATAACGTATCGATGCAAATGGAACCCCTTAATTAAATCTGGCGTTGCCGGGTCTGCCGAGGCCCGCATAAAGGCATTCTGTCACCCAGCGGCAGTGATTATTTTAATTTTAGAACAGTGCTCTGCTATTCTTAGAGAAAATTGTGTGTCTATTAAGGGCCGTGCAGGTAGTGAGCTGTTCAGGTTCAATGCCTCTTGGATTCCCAAGTGGATTTGGGATAGATCGTTTTTGGAAGCAGCGCCAGTCGTTAGTAAATTATAATGAAATGCATCCAGATCTAGAACTTGCAGTACGGTGCCTGAAAATAGCCTCTCACTTCAGAAGCGCCAAAAGTCTCTCAGAAAGGGAGAAAAATGGATGAAGTGTGGAGACGCGCTTTCATCCTGATCGATACCTGTGAGGTCGTCGATCAAAGAGAAACCCTTGCAGTGCGGGTCTCATTTCCTGCTTGAACACAGTCCCCAAACCAAGTGGCTTAAAACAACAGAAACGTGTCGTCTCACGGGTCTGGAGGCTGCAAGTTCAAAGGCCAGGTGTTCGCAGGGCCTGGCTCCTTCTGAAACCCGTGGGGGGTCTATTCTTGACCCGGGGGCTTCTTGCGGTTGGTCGACAACCTCTCACGTCCCCTGGGCTGCAGCTGCTTAACGTCCATTTCCGCTTTCATCACCCTTGCGAGGACCTTGGACTCCCCGCGGCCATCATTTTGTGAGGACTCTGGGCAGGCTGGACGGGCCCACCCGCTCTCGTATGACCTCGTTTTAACGAAACACATCGGCGATGGCCCTGTTTCCGAATCAAGTCGCATTTTAAGGGTCCAATCAGCATATCTTTTTTTGATGGGGGTGGGGGACACTATTCAATCCATACACTAAGAAAAAAATTATAGTAGCTTTGTTCTCTATATCTACTAGGGGAGGCGCACACAAATTGCATGAACAACTCACTACGAAGAAGAATCGCTTTCTTTTATTTGTTTTTTAAAGATTTATTTTATTGTTTGTGACAGAGACAGGGACAGACAGAGACAGAGAGAGACGGAGAGAAGGGGGAGGACCCAGAGCAGTCTCCATAGTTGTACATCATCAGTTTTCAACATGGTTTCATTCTACACAGGTGGGCAGGGGTCGTGCAGGGCAGGAACCGGGCTGGGGGCCTCCCACATGGGAGACACGCCCCCTCAAGCCAGGGGCCAAACTGGGGGGCAAGAACCTAACTGGGAGCCTCCCGGATGGGAAACTCACCTTAGTTCAGCATATGGGTCCACACGGGCCGGGTCCGGGACTTGATCCTCGGTCCCTGGGGCTGCAAAGAGAGCGCTTAACCCACTGAGCCATCCCAGCTTCCCCTGTTTGTTTGTTTGTTTGGTGTTGAGTTATATGAATGTTTAAGAATTTTGGATATGAACCTCTTACTGGATGCATCGCCTGTAAACTAGGGGTGCCATAATGAGAGATAAACCATGGAAAGGAATTTGCCAGCGGTGTCACATATCATAATATGTAGGCACTAAACGTTAGCCACAGACGATGTAGCACAGATGAAGGAAACGGTCACTGTTTGCCGCTGACAAAGCTTCACCTTGTTAGTGCCAATCATTGCGGGCATCACTGCAGACGGTATTTCCACCAGTGTGGATGCAGAAAGGCGTGAAGTGTAAGCCTCCGCCTTCCGGGTCTCTGACGTGTGCTGGGAACCTACACTCCGTCTTACACACAAAGTTCTGACTGTTCACAAAGGCCAGGTTCACTACCAATATTATTCTCTATTTTTTTCTGAAAAAGAAGGTGGGGGGATTATGGACTTCAGTGCTTTAGCTTGTAGGACATTTAAGGGCCTCCGGGATAGTTGTAGTTCAGAGAAGTACAAGTCGAAATACTGTAAATTAGGGTGATGGCCCAGCCAGCTGATGTAACCACAGTTGGCTTCTCCTGGTCACATGGGCACCGAGATACTAAGCCTGGGCTGGCCAGGAGCAGCCAGTGCACGATGCCACTTCTGAAACTTAATTCAGGAAGCGATGGCTTCAGCCAGGGGGAGGGAGGGGCACTTGAGCATAACGGGTAGGACGTGAGAGACAGCCTGCAACTATCCGGCTCCGTGTCTTACGGGCGACGTGACCTTGGGCGGCACCCTTGACCTTGCTAAGCCTGAGATTTGTCAATAGTAACATGAGACATACTCAGCCACATGCCTAGACCGAAGCGAAAGCATAATCAATGTTGGCTGTTATTGTGAGTGAGAGATAACTCAGGGAAGACGTTGAAGCTGCATATGAAAGCACCCACAGCCACGAGGCAATGAGTGGGTTCCACCCAGGAAGGCCCGGGGTCACCGAATACTCCCACACCCAGGCCGGGTTGACCAGTCCCCGGGGTGGGACCCAGGCCTCCTCTGGTCACTGCGACATGCGCTGGAGGTTGTGGGTCACAGCACTACGAGGGCCGTCGGGAAACAATCCAGCCGTAGTCCCAGTAACGAGAACGGGTACCCGGTTGGGTACTTGCGGGACGGCCCTTGTCTTTTAAAAAGGGGGGTCCAGCCAAGTCCGCCTCCCCTTGTGCAATTAGCCGGCTGCTCACATTGGGAGAGTGCTGACCCGTTTCAGAAAGAGGCTGTGAGGATGCACGGTCCTCTCCTGAAGTGGGGGGCCGGCCCAGCCTCCTGCTGGGCCCCGGGTGGGGGTCCCCAACACCCTCCTGAGTGTTGGTGGGCACGTGTCCTCACGACCTGGGGGCAGCTGTCTGGGAACAGCCTGGCCCCATCCAACGTGGCCCAGAAGGACTGGCATGGGGAGCGAGGAAGTGACTCAGGGCTGGGCTGTCCCCTGCCACACTGCCAGGCAGTGACCTTTGGCGAAAGGACAGGTAAAAATAGCAGCAGCACTTTAAGAAGGAGGCGGAATGTTTAGCTTGTGAGCCATCTGATGAGATAACTGAGGGGAAGGGCGGGTGAGAAACCCCCGTGAGGGGCCTGGCTTCGGGGCTCCCCAGGATCCCCCTCTGTTCATTTTCACGAGCCCCGCCCCCATGAGGTTGGCATTGTCACCAGTTTTTTTATAAATGCGGGGCTGGCACCAAGCGATACCACGTAGGGATGGCCCGGCTGGCCAATGGCGAGGCTGGCACGAGTCTTGGCACCTGCCCGCCAGGGGAAGGCACGCGGTGTACCTTCCACAGGAGCTGGCGCTGCCTGCTCCTCCACCCCCGCGCCGTGGGCCTGGGCATGGCCTTCCCGGGGCCATCGCACCGTGTGGCTGCCTTCTGCTGTCCCCGTGGGCTGTGGTCCAAGATGAGAGCAGGGCCTGAGGCCCCGGGCTCACGCCAATGGCCCGTTGGCAAGAAATGTTCACTGAATGGTATTCACGGGGCAGAACATGAGCCTCCAGGATTCGGGCAGACCCGCCTGGCGAGACTGCCTACGCTGCCTCTGTGAGGGAGCACACACAGCAAGTTCGAAGACTCCCCAGGAGCTCAGCTGGTCTCGAAACGCCTATCCCTACAGAAGGGTCCCAGGGACTCTTAGAAAAGTGGCCCTTTGCAGGTCTGGGGCAAGACAGTGAGACAGAAAGCAAAGAAGCAACCTGAATCCAGCAGCCCACCGAGGTCCCGTCCAGAGACACAGGCAGGGACTCGGAAGTCTCCCGCTGGCCAGAGGTCGGCAACTTGAATAAAAAGGAATATCGATGGAAACGCATTGGCCTACGTCCAGTAGAGAAAAATCCGTGAGTTCGTGATAATGTACTATCCGACCACACGAACACAACAAACAAAAACAGAAAAGACCGCTCATCGCTCATCGGTTGGCTACTTTAGGAAGTTGCTGGATCTTCCTTCCTTTTTTCCTCTCTCATCTCTGACGGCAGCTGGGAAATGTTTTTAATTTTCTGGTGATCAGATCGGGCTAACTTGCCTATTCCCAGATACTCGCCACACCTCAAGGTCCTTAACCTAATCTGCAGAGCAAGGTCTCACGTTCTGGGGAGGCACAGATATTTTTTTGGGGGGGAAGGGGTATTATTTTGCCTATTGCAAAAGCGTTTATGTAATTTGGGTGCAGTGGGTGCTGAAGAGATTGTCTTTAGAACTTTGAGTGAACCTCTTTGTGAATCAAACATGTCCTCGTAAAAACCTCCAGCCTTACACGTCTGGTCAGCGATCGCCGTTTCTCGGGGACTGCCTTTATGTGTTAGCCGTTAGCCTGCCCGTGGAACTTTGACCAGAGCCTCAACAGCGCTGTTACTTCACGAACTCATGGCTTCTCCTTAGTTCACGGGTGTGTGAGTTACTTTTCTTGGTGCTATGTGTTTATTTTCTTTCTGTTCGGCCGCTTGGCGAGGGCCCAGACCATACGTGTTCCCTGTTTCTCTAGAGGGAAAAAGAATCTCCAGGAAGGAGGGGTTTCCTCACTTGCCCTCCATTTAGTTTCCCCAGACTTCTGAATTTTTTTTTAAAGATTTATTTTTATTGTTTTTTGACAGAGAAACAGAGACAGAGAGAGACAGAGAGAAAGGGGAGGGCCCAGAGCTGTCTCCATAGTTGACAGCATTTGTTTTCCACATAGTTTCACTCCACAGGTGGGCGCGGGGCTGCGCAGGGCAGGAACTGGGCCGGGAGCCTCCCACATAGGCCCCAGCAAGAGCCGAACTGGGGGCACAGCCCAGTTCAACATATGGGTTCACAGTGGCCGGGGCCGGGATTTGATCCTCGGTCCCTGGGGCTGCAAAGTGAGCGCTTAACCCGCTGAGCCATCCCGGCTTCCCCTGAATTTTGACCAAGTGCTTGCATCCTGATTTTCCCATAAGTACGTTTTTTATTTTTAAACAGAATTGTTTGTATGATTTTTGTGCATCTTCACTTTATACATGACTGTCTGTATCCTTTATAGTCACTGAATTCTGGCAGAGTCAATATAATTTAGCCATTAAGACACCAAGAGGCAATTGAGCACTGCCCTTGTAACCAAGAGGTTCGGGGATCGATTCCCAGCCTGGCCCATGCAAACCCGTACACTAAACTGGGGCGCAACTGGTAACCACCCGGATGGCTCAGTGGTGAAGGTTCTCGCCTCCCATGCAGGAGACCCCAGTTCTGTTCCCGCCCTGCGCGGCCCCACATCCACCCGTGTGGAATGAAACCGTGTCGCATCTGTGTAATGACGCACAACTACAGAGACTGCTCTGGGCCCTCCCCCTTCTCTCTCTCTCTCTCTCTCTCTCTCTCTCTCTCACCTTCTCTCAATACAATAAATCTTAGGAAA
>PVKE010006086.1:29108-56108 GCA_004027555.1 Craseonycteris thonglongyai
TATATATATATATATATATATATATATATATATATATATATATATATATATATATATATATATATATATATCATGTTTATCAGTTTAGTTAATTAATCAACCCTGAATTTTCATTTTCATTTCTGGTCACGTGATTAATTCACCCATGGTATTATCTTTTACATTTGAGAAAAAGTCTATGAAGTTTTTCTATAGGGAACTGTTTAAAGTATAATGCCAAGTGCAAAAGAAACTAAAAAATAACTCATACCATGTGATTTTTAAAAAATATATGTATTGCACAATATAAATTTTCTATGTGTATAGCCCATCTCTGATGGACACATTGTAAATGCACAAAAGTTGGCTACAACCTCTATCATAACCAAAATCTGTTATTTGGCTTTGACCTTGGTCTTTAGAAGACCAAGTTGAATGCCAACCCTTGTGTCATTTCTGACACCCCCGTCCTTGCGCGTGATCAATAAACTTGTGAGTGCCGAGGTTATTGCACGTAATCGGCACAACAACACGCGTAAGATGGATTCAACACCGCTTGGTTATATCGTCAATATCTGAATAGTCAAATAGAGGAAAGCATTCTGAATGTAAGTCCCCTTCTGTGCTTTATACGTTGAGATTTCATTGTCAGTTGACGCACACATAAATATTTCAAGAGTAAAATACTGCATTACAACCGATTCCGTTGGAAACTTTGCCTTTTATGCACAAAAACAATCATGAAAAGCTTTCCAATGAACCCAACGGATATGCTTTGACATCGAATTACAGTAAGTCCTCACTGAACCTCTGTAGGGTCTGTGACCTTAAGCAAAATGGTGTGCTGAATAACGAACCCAATTTTACCGTAGGCTAATTGATATACAGTAGACTCTCAGTTAACTGGAACTCAAGCAACCAGCACTTTCGAGCAACCGGCCAAAAAAAAAAAAACCTAAAAAAATAATACAGGTATGTGGCCTAGGTGCCGGTTAACTGAGAACGTGCTCACATGTGTCCGGCATCTACCAATCCCCTTGGGTGCCGGTTAACAGAGAGTCTACTGTGAGAGGTTCCTGCGGCATCTCATCAGCGGTAGGCGAAACGTTATTGAAGAAAGCGCCGTTATCGGGGGCTCTGCTGTATTTGAGGTTGGAGGGGCCCAAAGAGACATGACAGCCAGATGCAACGAGGGACCCTGTGTTGCATCCTGGCTTCGGGGGAAAAAAAGGCTCCCAGAGACCTAATTGGGACAATTTGCAAAATGTGTTTCTCTCTGGGTTTTAGTCTCCTCATCTGAAGCCATTGACGTGTTCTGTGTTGCAATTTCCATGGTGACTCTAATTCCTAATTAGAGCCTTGCTAATCGTGCAAAGGTTTATCACAGGGAAAAACATAAGGCTGAATTAGTGCTCGCAGGAGAGGAATTTGGGGATGACTGGATAATAACGCTTGACACTCCAGAAAAGGAAGTTTAAGCTCTTCAAATCAACCTGGTGTCTGGAGAAAAGAACAGGAAAAAACAGACTGGGTTGCAAAGACTTTTTTTCTTTTTTCTCTCTTTCCTTTTTTTTTTTTTTTAATTTTTTATTATTCTATATATATTTTGCCTACTCAGAGATGCTTGAATCATCAGATTCCCTGTATTACTAACTTCTACCACAGGAGGCATTCGTCCCTTGGGTGGCAGAAAGCCAAGCCATTCTTAGAAAGTGCTTTGGAAGAGAGAGCCGTGTTCACGCTTTCAGTTTGGGCTGGGAGTTCTGCTAAGAACCGGCGTTTTCAGCACGCAGTCTACACTCTACACTCACCCCGTGACCGCCTGAGAGAAAGGTCTAATGAGGAGAACACGGAGCAACAAGCTCACAGGGTGTTTGCAAGCTCCCGCTCACGTAGGTTCATGTTTATTCCTTTTTCAGAGCAGGGCACAGAGATGGATTAGTACTAGTCACCCATTCATTGATACATTCATTCACTCACGCTCATTTCTTCACACTCTCAGCAATCAGTACGGCGTCTCTTCTATAGGCAGCGATCTGGCCGGGTGTGTGCATGTGGAAACACGTGAGGGTCAGTGGCCTTTGCTCATAAGAACCAGGGAGTCACCGGCTGTCTGAATTCATTAACTCGGCACCTACCGGTCGTCTCCGGTGGCTCCCGTAGCCCTAGGAGGGGTTGGCGGTCAGCGCTCAAACAAGCAAGTGAAACAGGCTGCTCCACCTCACAGAGAAAAGTGAACCTAGTACGCGTGGGCCATGTGTTAACTGTTGTTCCACCAGGCGGGACTTCAAATACACGATCCTGTGCAGACGTTGAAGTCAAACCTATAAAACCCGTCCTGGCCCCCGTGCCTGCGTCATTAATCACCCAGGTACCCATGGAAGCCCCTGAGTTTCTCCCCCTCGGCCCTGTTGACCTTTCAGGACAGGTCATGCTTTGTGGGGGGCTCCCCTGGGTGTGGAAGGATGGTTAGTGGCACCCCTCGCCTCTGCACACTCGATCTCAGAACATCCCTTCCCCAGCTGTGACCGTCAGACGTGACCGCAGACATTGCCTGACGTCTTCCGGGCGCAACGGTGCCCCTGGTCGACGGGCCCCGATCCCTGTCCGTGACCGATGCCCTTGCCCAGCGGGATCGGGGCTCTCGTTTTCTTCTCTGGCCTCGCTGAGCCTTCCTCTCGTGTCCAAAGCAGCAGGGGCTTCCTTTTCCGCTTTCCCTCAGCTCCTTCAGGGGGAAAGGAGGGGAGAGAGCTGGGGAGAAGGGGCTTCCCGCTGGGGCAGAAGAGGGGATGCAAGAGGCCTCGCCTTGGACGTGGACTTTGCCACCTGCTCCGTTTTGCCAAGCACCCCATGGGGCGGCGCCTGCAGTGACCGGTTGCTGAAGGCGCTTTGTGTTGGCTTGCTTTCCAGTCTTCCAGTCGTGCAAGCAGCTGCACCGATTTCATGTTTCCAGACCAGGACCGTGTGTGCCCCTAAGATCAAGGACGCCGAGAGAGAAACTCACAAAGGGTTACATAGCTGTGACTGCAACATAAGAAACCGTGCAGTTTATGGGGGGGAAGTGTCCACGGTTTTACAGCCTTCCCACATACACACTCACGTAATAAACCGGCCAGGCCCCCCGTGGCTCCCCTCGTGGCCAGAGCAGAAGGCCTGGGTACCCCAAGGGTAGAGAACAGCGGCCTGCTATTCTGATGGCCGCGTGCTTCTGTGTGGTACTGAGCGGAGGCACAAGGAAGGAGAATCTGTACAAAAACGGCTTTCCCGAAACAAATGCCGTGTTCGAAAGGATCTGTGTTTCATCCTTTGCAAGCACCAAGCTGCTACCAAAAGGAAAAAAGAACAGACATCTGACCACATGCGCCCCTGTAGGCGTGAGCCACCTTCGCCGGCTCAGAGGACGTGCGAGGTGCAGACTCCCTCCTCACGTCCCCAACTCCTGTGCCTACTGCTTCCTGTCAGTTCCTGCCAATGGGAGGCTCTGGCAGGACATGGGAAGGTGGAAGGAAAGTTGAAACAAGCTTTGTCCCTCCAACTTCTGGGGTGTTTCTTTCTGGGTTGGCTTCTCCACGGGGCTACGTAAGTGTCCTCGTGGCCCTGGCTTCCCTCAAAGATGGGAATCCAAAGACCCAAGAGGAAGCTACCTTTGGTGACCTTGCCGTGACAGTCACACAGCATTGCTTCATTCGCTGGTTACTCAGGGCCCGCCAGCCCTGGTTCATGGTGCAAAGGGACGGCACGCGGGCACGTAGACCCAGAGCCAAGGACTAGGGGTGGGCAAGGTGGCAGCTGGCGACCACGTGCATGGTCATCGTGCACGCATGAGGGGAGATGCGCATAATCCAAGTGCCGATGAGGAATGGGAACCAACCTTCTTCAGGAAGCGGGCAGGGAAGCTGATGATGGCAAGAGTTCCTCCAACGAGAAGGAGGAAGTCAGGGGAGCGATAGGAGTCCCCGAGGACTCCCCGTAGCTTATGAGAGTCTCTAACAAGCTAAAGCAAGGCTGAGCATGCTGTCCTGAGAGGCAGGAGAGGGTATAGCCTGGCTGACTGTGTCTCTTCTGCTCTCACACTCTTCTCTGAGCTTCCATTCCCTTTGGGTATCATTGCCATCTGTCCCTCGGCTTCTAACCCCCGGACGGTGCTCCACAGCATGCATCCCGTGCGCCCCCCGGGGGTGAACACCCAGGCTGCCAAGGAGGCGTTGCCGAGGGAGAAGAGGCAGCAGGAGCCCCGAGAAGGCTGACAGAAACCCTTTCTTCCTCCTTTCGAAACTAGGACGGCCCACTGCACAGGTGTGAGCTGGGAGGGGCTGGACGTGTTCTCGGTGCCATTAGCATCGGGGCCAGGCACGGTGCGGGGCAGCGCGGGAGACTCAGAGATGAATGGGACACAGTTCCTGACCTCGACGACCTGGTGGATGAAAGACAGAGCAGATGAGCAGGGAGCTCACGCCAACGCAACGTTCGGACCCGAAAGGCCCGGGAGAGGTGCAACCCAAGAACGACCACGTGAGGGTCCAGAGGAGGGTTCGGGAACGGTGAGGCCTCCACTGCGGAGGGAAGAGCCAGATGGAAGGCCCACGGAGTGTCACCTGGAAAGGCAAGGTGAGCAAAGGCAGGAGAGAGGGGACAGGGTGCCTCCGCTCAAGGAGGGGCAGGGGATTCCCGATGGCTTTACTCGGGGGTGGGCAGCTATGCGTGGGGAAGAGTCTGAGGAGATGAGACAGGTCACATCCTGTTGAGTCTTCGGGCCACGCGGGAAGCCGGAATCACTCAGCAATGATTCACACCCATGTTGAGAGGAGAGAATTCGTGCGCAAGATACTGAGACCCAGATGCACACTGCAGGCTGAGCACACGTGTGCTCGGCGGTGTTCGCCGTGCGTGTCCCGTGGGCGGGGCACCGTCCCAGGAGAGATGGGTTAGCAGTGAGGGGCAGGCGGGTGGACAAGGGAAGGACCTTCTCTTTTAGGCGACCAGAGACTGGAGTGTGTTGGTAAACGGAGGGGAATGAAACACAAAATAGCACAGACAATTCAGGAGGTCAGAGGTTAAGATCCAGGAGCACATCAGCGGAAACAAGGTCAAGGCCCCCAGGGGAGCGAGAGCGTCGCAGAGGCGAGTCTGTGTGAACGAGAGAAGCCCATCCGACTTGCAGCCCAGCACAGCTTGGAAGGCGGCCCTCCGCGAATTTGTCAACTGAAAACATGAGATTATTTTTGCGAATTTTTTTTTTTTTTTTTAGCTCCTCAGCTATTGTGTGTTTTATGGGTGGCCCGAGGTGATTGTTCTTCTCATGTGGCCCAGGGAAGCCACAAGGGCAGACACCCCTGAATCAGAGACTCTGCAGTTGTGAATAGCTGCATAGGTGGGTAACCGTGAACGCATTTGGGGTTTGAATGTATAGCACTGCCTGACCCTAAAGATGTGGGAAGAGCCATGTTTCTCCGTTAACTGGAAGTGCCGAGGGGCTATTGGGAGAGAGGGAAACAAGTCCAAGTCCTGGGAACAAAGCCGTGGAGAGTATGCCGTTTGCTTCCTAAGAGAAGAAAGTGCAAACTAAGGAGGCGTCAGAATGGCCTCACGGGAGAGCACGTAGCCCCGGGACAGGCCAGGTGTGCATAGCAGGAGCCTGCCTCCCCCTCCCACACTGAGCAAGCGCCAAGCCTCCCAGCAGGCCTGCGGGGCAGGCAGGTGACCGGCAGGGCCCTGAACTTGGCCTTGGTGGACTGGCCTCCCACAGGCCTGGATGCTCTTGACGCCCTTCCAAGTCACTTATTGTGAAGAATTTGTGTTTGGCCAGAGTGAAATGAACCACTTTGTGAGGGATTGCTCTCCCTGCCTAGGGGCCAACACAATCCACCGCAGTTCAGACGGAGGCCCGGGGAAGCCACCAGAGAGCTAGGGGGGTCCCAGAGCCATTCTTCACAGTCACAACCCCAGGCCCGGCAGAGCCCGCCGAGGAGACCAGACGGAACGGCCCGGGCGGCGGGTGTGAACTTGAACTGTCAGTCACGCTGAGGGTCACTGCCCGGCCACCATCGCCCACGAGCCTGCTCGCTTCATCTGTGTCGGTCCTTAATCAACCAGAGACTCCCACACCTGCCTCTCGGTGTAAACAAAGCAATTTGTGACTTGATTGACCCAGACGGACCCGTGTGGCCTTGTCTCCCTTCCGCTCTTTGCCAGGTTTGGACGTTTTTGGGGGAGTTTATTCTTGTGGAAGGCCGTGGCTGGCTGGGGTCCGTGTGACGTGGCTTTTTCCTGTGTTTCTGTCCCCGCCCTCCCTCCTTCGGACACCCCGAGCCAGGGACTCGCTGCAGGCATTCTGTGGAGACTGGCCCTGCCTCCTTCTGTGCCGGGTGACGCGCAAGCGGCCGGTGCCACCACCCTGAAACCTCAGCCTCACGTGTGATTGGAGCAGGTGACGAGGAAGGCAGCTCATTGCAGCTGCAGTGAGTGAGCGAGAGAATAACTACTTCGGGATCCGTTTCGTGAATGGACCGTCAAACCATCTATCACGGCGGCAATGAACGTTTCTGTTTTTTAAGATTTGTTTTTGTTTTTGACAGAGACAGAGAGAAGGGGGAGGGCCCAGAGCCGTCTCCATAGTTGCACGTCATCAGTTTTCAACATGGTTTCCTTCCACACAGGTGGGCGGGGGCCTCCTGCATGGGAAGCTCACCCCAGTTCAGCATGTGGGTCCACATGGGCCGGGGCTGCGATTCGATCCTCGGGCTCCGGGGCTGCAAAGCAAGCGCTCAACCCGCTGAGCCATCCCGGCTTCCCCTGAACTTACCTAAGCAGACGTGTGATTGTGCAGAGCCGAGGAGCTCATCGGTGTGTCTGTTAAATGACCGGAGGGAAAGGAAGCAAATAAGAGGCTCTTGTGGTCATGAAGGGTCACAAAAAGGGGAGACAAGAAAGCAAAAGGCTCGAAGCCAACACACTGTGAAAGGCCAACACGATGGTTTGTTGGCTGATCCCCTGAAGTGTCTTCCCTACGGTCCTCTCTCACGAACGAGGGCTGTCGGAAAGTATCCAGCCAAGTAACCGTTTTCGTTATCTTGACAACGGCGGTCTTTCCCCTGACAGCCCTCGTATGCTGCTACCCACCCACACACTCAAAGAAGGGCCCTGAGCAGACCCCAGAAAACACACACCCTGAACCCCAGGACTCTCTGGGTATCTGTAAGGGAGCCCCAACTAAAATTAGGATTTGTATTATTATTATTTTTTTAATTTGCAACTGTAACAAATCGCCACTGACTTGGTGGCTTCCACAGGCAAATGTATTACCTTACGTTCCTGTCTGAAGACTCCGGTTTCTAGAGGATTCCTGGACCTGTGAACCCTTCCCCTCACCTTCGAAGCCCACAAAGGCCTTCTCTTTTCCCCTCACACTGACCCCTCCTGCCTCCCTGTTCCACTGTTCAGGACCCTGTGGTTATATCCGGCCCCAGAAGTGGACAGGACAGCCCCCTATGTTACGGTCAGCTACGTGACGAACGTATTCAGGGGCCCAGGGCTCAGGGTACGCCATCTTGGTGAGGCCACCACTCGGCCTGTCGTAGGGTTTCCTTTCTTGGTGATCAGTGATTAGCTTGTGCTGTCTCAAGTCTCTTAGGGCTCAAAATTGTGACAAAACCAGCAAGGTGACGTCTCCAAGCAGGTTCCGGAAACAGATTAGCGCTCTCACTTCAGCTCTGCTTCTTCCCACCTGCCGATCTGGGGGGCAAGATCGCTTATCCGTGCCATGGAGTTGATATAATCGACAGAAAGGAGTGTCGGGATGCGACGATGTGCCGAAGCTTTCGCCTAATGCCCAGCGCGTAGTGAGTGCCCAATGGAAGTCGGTCATTATTATTATTATTTTGTTAGGCAGCGTACAGGGCTGGCTGGGGGGAGACAGAGGACCGGTCCCTCTGGTCCCCGATACAGAAGCTTCTTGGTGTTACAGGGCGGGGAACAGAAAAGTTCAGCCGTCGTATAAATACCCCTAGGCCGCTGGGGTGCCTCCTAACCTTGCTCACCTTCCCCTGCAGACAACCCAGGGGATCGCAGCCTCAGTACTGACCCAGGGAGCCAGGGAGGCAAGCACCCCATAGAGGTGGCTGGGGAGGTGGGGGCGAACCCCCCGCTGAGCCCCGACTCCGCCCAGCTCCCCACAGCCTCTGTTCAGGGAGCCTGAGGATTACATTTGCTCCCAGGGACCAATGTCGCCTGACTTGGCATAAAAGCCGGAGTTTGGGTGGCCCCCTGTGCTGTCCCCGTGAAGGGAACCCCGAGTTTCCCTGGAACTTTCCCTCCACCCTGGGGGACGCTGGGGTGGCATTCACGCCCTAGAGGGGCTCAGAGAACACAGAGCAGGTGCTGGAAAGGCTGGCCTTCCAGAAAAACCTCTGGGTTACCAGCTGCTGTGACAAAACCAAAGATGTTGACCGTGTTCACGAGGAACGCCGGAACGCCAGGACCTGCGCTCTGCGGGGAAGGAATCCAGCCACGTTGTTTTGCTTTGTCTTTTTTCACATGGAAAGTTTTCAAATTTGAAAACTAAACACACACACACACACATACCTTTCTGTTGAGAAATCCAACTCTGAGGAATCTATCCTTCGATGAGCTAAAAATGCTGTCATTGGAACAGAAGCATTTATTACAACAATATTTGTAGGACACCCCCTCCCCCCCCCCAAAAAAAAGCTAGGAATGTCTACCATGTCCACCCATGGGTGAAAAATCAAATAGATTGTACGGTGGCTGTTTAAAGGGTAGGGTTATCTGTTGAGCTATTGATCTGGAAGGATTTGGGAGAAGAGAAATAGAATGATTTTGTTAAAGAGAGAAAAGCCCTGTCTGCTTTGTTTTTTATGACCCAGAGAGGGGGCAGGGCGGAGGCAGGGGGTCTATTCACCTTGTTGGATGCGGGTGGGCTGACCCCGCGCCCCACACTGTGTATCCTTGTCCTGCTCTGCTGGTGACTGTCAATGCGCTACGTTGTTTGTTTTTAGTTGGGAGAGGAAGTTAATAAACGGCTGGGAGGGGAAGGAAGAGAGCTCAGGAGGAACCCAGTTAGGGCGGGGAGAGCCCAGGGGCAGCAGAACTGGGGTGCAGCCAGGTGGGGTGCAGGCGGCCCGGGGTGCGGGCGCTGTCCAGCAGCTGGCTCAGCTTGAGGAACCCATGCATCTAGAGCACCCCCCGCCCCCAGGAGGCCAGAGCCGGGCGGGGCGCCAGGCAGCCTGTCCTGGGAGGAATTTAAAGAAAAACCGCTCCGCAGGTCATGGTGAGCTTCTCTCCTCCAAGTTTATCTAGAAGACCAGCTGGACCCCTGGGCTGTGCCTGGAACGAGGGAGGAAGAAAGCAGGAGTCCGGTATGATTGACCCCATTTTACAGAGCAGGAAAACTGAGGTCCCGAAGGGTAACCCCAGGTTACGCAGCCGGCTGGCCCTGATGTCTGTCCTTCCAGGGTGAGGGTCGGGTGGGGGCCGTTACACTCCTCGCCCCGTGAGGCTGGGGTGGAAAAATCGCCCGACGGAACCGGGCCGGGTTCTTTATGCCGGACACTCCCGTTGGCGGCGGCTGCACCCCAACACGGCAGAGGGGCTCCTCCTTGGGACACGCCCCCTGTGTCGGCTCCTGGGGATTAAAACACAAACCGCAGCATTACCAAGTCCCCCGACGGCCGGGCCTCTGCAGAGGCAGCGACTGGAGCGGAATGGACCCGGGGCAGGGAACCCAGGGTCTGGTTGGAGCCGCCCCACCTGCGTCCTCACCGCCCTGCCCCCCCACTTCATATTAACGCCCGGGGACACGGGGAAGGGAGAGAAGTGGGGCCCGGATATCCTTCGGTGGGTGTTGGGGAGGGCGCAGGGGACAGGGTGGTGGCCGGTTCCGGAGCGTGATGCCTCCCGAGCCGGCAGAACCCAGCCGGGGGCGCGGAGCCGGGGTGTGCGCTGGGCAGTGGGAGACCAGGGGGGCAGCAGGAGGTCTGCCCCCAAACAGCCCTGCGTGGATGGGAGGGGGTTTCAGGAGAGCAGGCAGCCCTCCATCTCTGCCTGACCCCTGGGCCCCGCTTCTGCTGGGCCTGCCCGGCCCCAGGGGGCCAGACTCCTGAGGCCTGACCCCGAAGACTCAGGCTGGAGCGAAAGGGTGTGTGGGTCCAGGGACAGAAAGCCTGTGTGCTGGGGGGTCCCAGTGCTCACTTGTCGGAGAATGCTGCCTGAGAACAAGCCCCAGCTCCGTCTGGACTCCATCTCATGTCCACGGCTCTATCATCTGTGCCTCCTCTGGCGTCCACGGCTCCACCATCTCCAGCTCTGAGGGGCCCCATCATCTCCTTCCTGTTGAACACGCTCGCCTCCCTGTCTCCCCTCCGCTAACTCTACTGCTGGATCCGTGTCCCCCCACTTCTCTGCACCCCCCATGCTCCATGTCCCACCTTCACGTGCCTGTCTGGGTCCCCTTCCCAAGGCCTCCCGAGGCCTCGCTGGTGTGTTCCGGAGGATAACCGAGCATTACGCTCAGGTGAATGTCTGGCTCTTGGATCTGTGTCCTCAGGCCGGCTTGGGAGAGAAGGGGGTGCCCTTCCCCAGCTCCAGCGGGTGTCAGGGGGCTGACGTGGGCGCGACCTGGCCAGGTGGGCAGGGCTGGCGGCCACTCGGGCGTGGGGCGGGGGGCAGCAGGCATGAAGACCTGGGTGCCTGACACCTACGCCCCCACCTCCGTGGTGGGTCCTGCGCAACCCGGGTGCCTGTCTCAGAGCCGGGAACAGGGCTTCAGGCTGTGTTGCTGTTTAAACACAATAACATCAACTAGCATATGGAGATGTCATCGTGATTAAACAGCAAATTATAGTCGAAGACGGCGCGCTAATCATCTAAACCGTCACCACCCCCGAAGGAACGTCCAGGAACGAGCCGGAGGCGGCAGCCCGCGTCCTCCGAGGCTGGTTCTCTGCCAGCGCGCGGGCGCGGCCTCCCGCCCCGGCCAGGGCGCCCGGAGTCCCCGAGGCCGCCCGGGCGATCGGGGACGGGGCGGAGCGCGGGCGCCGGAGGCGCCTCTCTGCTGTGGCTTCCCCACCTGGGGAGGCGGAGCAGGGCCGCCGGAGAACGGGGTTCCCCCCACCCCGATTCTCCCCCGAGAAAGGCCTTGCGGGGCCAGCGAACGGGCGCGCGCTCCCAACTCCGCCCCTGGCGCCCCAGCCCCCTCCCCGGGCCTCGCCTCCCCGCCGACCTGGAAGGAGACCGAGGTCTGGGTGGCAAGCCCGCGCGGCGAGGGGGCCCCTTACCCCCACCCGAGGCCTGGGGAGAAGGACTCCGCCGTGCGCACCGCCGCGCCCGGGTTCTGCGGCGGCTGGGAGGCGGCGCGCGCTGCGGGCAAAAATGCCCGGAGAAGACCCTCCCTCTCCCCGCGTTCTCCGCCCCTTCCTTAGATAGACCCGTATTTCAAATCGGCTCCGACACGCTCATTCGAATTCCAGGCCTTGCGCGCCGGCGAGGCCCTTCCTACTTCGGTTTCAACGGAAAATAAGATTTGAAACCCAAACGATCAAAAACCAAACTCTTGTTCCCCCCCGCAAACGACTAGCGTTCCCCGGTGGGTGAGCGCGCGCTGCGGGCAGTAAAGGGTCGCGCTGGGTTTGGACTGAGAATCGGCGTGGGGGGTCGCGAGTGAAGCGCTTCCCGGGGGAGGCGGCGGGGCGCGGCGCGTGCGCGCAGGGCCCGCGGCGACACACAGACGCTGCCGGGAAGGACCTGCCGCTGGCCGCGCTCCGGGCGCAGGGACGCATGTGTGGCGGGGACGCAATCCGCGCGCGGGGGGACCGCAGCGTGGGCTGCGACTTACCGGGTTTGATTTATGGGCCGGGAACGCTAGCGAGCGTTTACTCACCGCATTTCGGAGCCCGCGCGCGCGCCGCCGCCACCACCCCTCCGCGGCCTGGAAAGCGCGCCCTCCTCCCGCGCACCCGCAACCCCGAGGGGCACCCGCAGCTCCTTCGCCCCCCCGGCACCTTCTCCAAGAAATCCGATTTCGATCTCTTGGAACCCGGGAGACCTCCAGCCTCTGCTCAGGCCCCGCGGCCCCGGGCGCGTCTCCTCTCCGGTGTTTGCTTCTCCGTGGAGCCAGGCGAGGTGGCAGGCGCTGCCTGGCCCGATCAATAGCGCCCGATCAACTGCCTTATGAATTATGGAAGCGGTCACCTGAGCCCTGCCAGGGACCGCAGCCCCTGGGCCCCGCGGCTGCAGCCCTGAATGGCGGTTCCTCCCCGGCTGCCTCCGGCCACCGCAGCGGGAAAGGCGCGCGGTGGTCACAGGGCTGGGCCGCCGCGGTCAGCGCCCCGACCCGCGTGGAGCCGGGCGGCCACAGGCCAGCGGCCCTCGGCGCTCCCTCCGCTGAGCCCGAACCCGAAGCCCCTAAACCTCCCCGAGAGCGCACCTCTGCTTTTCCGTTCCTTATAACCCAAACCTTCCCCTTGTTTCCGCGAACAGAATTCCAGGGAAATGGCTACGTTGAGGGGGCGGCGGGTGACCCATCCGGTGGTGCGTGAACAAGGCGCACGAGTCCCCCCCCCCAGGTACCCCGGAGTCCTTGGGGGAGGGGGGTGGGCAGGAACCAGGCGACACCCCCGTTTCAAACAATAACTTTTATTTTATACGTCTCTATACTTTGTAGCAAATCGTTTTATTTTTTGCTGAATTTAATTTATAATAAACTTTTTAAATTACATCTCTCTCTTTTTATTTTTTTTTGTTTAAAATCAAGGCTGTTTAGGTCAAAATCTTTTTTTTTTTTAACTCTATTTTAGATGAGCATTGCACGCCTGCCCCCCGCCTGGCGGTCTGCACGAGGTGGACAGGCGGGCCTGACTGTATGTGGAGCAGCGAGAACAAGAGGGGGTGGGGAAGGAAAGGCGGTGAACTGGGAACAATGTGGCGGGAACCGGGGGGGAAGCCGCGCCTCCCGGCACGTTAGCAGCACTCTGCTCCCCGTCCGCCTCGCCTGAAGCCGCGAAGCCCACAGCAGCCGCAACGTGCGTGGCGATGAGCGCGACGCGCGGGGGCAGGAGGACGTGCGCGTCATTACGCACCACGCGCTCCCCGGGGGCCTCCCTCTCGCCCCCCGTCTCTTGGGTTCACCCCCCTGGCCTGCTCCTCGTCCCTCGCTCGTCATCGGTAACATGATTCCTAGGGGAGGTGGCCCAGGGCCCGGTCCTGAGATTCCTTCGCCAAAAATAAAAAAATAAAAATAAAAAAATAAATGGTGGGTCTGCCGTTTCCTTATTTTTCTGTGAGGTCGGACTAAAGCTGAGGTCCGATTGGGGCTGTGCTTTGCTTGCTCACGGACGGGTCCCGTCGGGCCAATAAAACACAAGACATCCAACGAAATCATAAAAAAGGAAACAAAAAAGAAAGAACCAGGATTTCCCACATGAGTGTTATCAGCATCCCCGAGAATCCCAACGTCCCCCATGCAACGCGTGGCTCTTCCTCTCGGTCCCCGGGCGCATGGAGTGAGTGGGTGGGCGCGCGTGCGGGGGAAGCCGGCCCCGCGCTCACCAGGGCAGCCAGGTCGCCAGCGCCGCCGACAGAGCCGCCAGGAGCACGGGCACGCCGGGGCGCACGGCCCCCGCCGCCCCGCTGCCGCTGCCGCAGAGTTCGAATAAGCTGCCTTGGATGTTGAGGTTTTTGGACTCTTTTCTCAGTTTATCCCACATCTCCTTCGCCCCTTCCTGGCAATCCGTCAGGGCCGTGACCGTGCAGCTGTGGAACTCCTCCCAGTATCTGGCCGGGGACAGAACACACAGAAGAGGCGGATTCACTTCGGGGGCGCACGGGGAGCGCCCCGGGGGCCCGCGCCCGGGAGGCCGCGGTCGGCGGAGAGGGCGACCCGCTCCGGGTCTGATGCGTCTCCCCCGCCTCGGGGCCCGGGCGCGGACCCGGCCAGCCCCGCTGCGCGGCGCTGGCACCTCCGCGGGCGCAGACAGATTGGCGGCCTCCTCGGGGAAAGCGAGCAGAGCTCGCTAAGCCCTGCAAGCTGCCGCCCATTAATGCCTCTTAGCGCGCGCCCTCCCCTCGGGGCTGCTCGCTCCCCGCCCCCCGCTCGCCCCTCCGGTGCCCCCATCCCCCCTCGCCTGCCTGGGCCTTCCTTGTCCCCACGCCCTTCCTTTTGTTTGCCGTTTCCCGATGTCTCCTTTTCTCTCCTCCACCCTCCTTTGTCTTCCTCCTTCCCTCTCCCCTCCGCCTCCCTGGCTTCCTCCCGGCCCTCCTCCAGTGGCCTTGCTCCCCGCACAGACCCTCATCTCAGAGCCGGCCGGGGGGCTGCTGCCTGGCTCCGGCCTCCCCGGGGTCGGTGAGCGTTCCTGCCCGAGCGCCCCGGGGCCAGCCCCGGACACGGGCACCTGCAAACCTGTGCGCCCCCGGGCCTCGCGGGCGCCGTCCCGGCTCTGCCCCAGTCCTCTCGGTGCGCTTGGGCCCATGAGGCCTCCTGCCCAGAGCCTTCGGGGTGTAGGGCCCAGACCCCCGGGCGGGAATCCAGGGCTGGCGCGCCCCCCGACCCCCGTCCCCAGGCCAGCCTCGGGGGCCCCGCGCTCCGCGTCCTAGCGGCCCGCCTCCCCCCCGACCCCCACATCTCCAGGACTCAGCCCCGCCCCCACAGCCTTCATCCAACCTGCCCTTTTTTTTGTTTGTTTTAATTGTCCCCCTTGCTTCTGAAAACCCAAAAATAGATGCCGAGACTAAATATAATTTCAACCCGTGATCGATTCCTGGGGCGCCGTCTCCTGCCGGCTCTGGGTCGATCTGCGTGTCTCTCAGGCCGGCTGGCTTCCACCTGGCGTGGCCCTGAGCCCCAGGCCACCGGCCACCGCTGTCGCCCGTTGGGTTGGACGGCCTCCCAGCGCTCCCTTCCGCTCGCCACGGGCTGGCTGCGCGTGGAAGGCAAGCACCGGGCTTGACTTGTCCTGGTGTCCGCTCCCACCCCCTCTTCGGGCTACTAACAAAGTGGGGGCGCCGTTTGGGTGGCCTCAGTCTCTGGCTGTTTTCTAATGACCTCCCCTCAACTCGGGGGTGGGGTGTAGGGCTTCCAGGTTCTTCAGTGGAAACTAAACAGCAACATTAAAGGACAAAAAAAAAAGAGGTGGAGGACCAGCGTTCTGCATAATTGCACCTCCCAAAGGATGTCTCAGTCTCTCCTTCCTTCCTGGGGAGCAGGGCCCCCCAGGAAGAGGGACAAGGTGGGACAGGACAGACATCCCCGCGGGACCGGGAGGAGGTCGGCTTGGTGCAGCTGGTGCCACCAGCCCAGGGGAGGAGCCAACCCAGCTTCGCGTCCGTGACCTCTTTCCACGACCTCTTCATTTCCCTTTTTCAGGACCAGAGTCCTGGTAAGTGACGGAGGATTTGGGAGCTGATTTAGGCTTTCACGGTGTGTCAGCCATCCACACTCAGCGACCCTCACACACGCGTAGTGGGTGGGCGTTCCAGACCCCGAATTCTGCCCCGTCCCTGACAGGAAGCCGCCTGAGACTTAGCTGCTGCGTCTCCTTTGGGGGGTACCAGGGTGTGCAGGAAACTGTGCAGCAAAATCGACCCCCATTTAATGACTTGTAATTTAAACCAACGCCTACCCCGCCCCACCCCCAAGAATTAGGGATGGGGAGCGAAGGACCTCACGTTAGAAAAAGGATCGTACGGCAAACCATCACCCCAACCTCTGCGGAACCAGCAGCGCCCCTGGAAGGGCCGTGGTGGGGGTGGGGGCTGCCACCGCGGTCGTTGGGAACTACGGTAAAAGCATACGCTGCAATGGACGGGTATTTCTAAGGCCTGCAGCGGCTATGCTGCCACTGGGCTCCCCCAGGTGGGCTTGCTGGTCACCTCCTTTTCCAGTGGGAGAAATGCCGCTAGGCTGGGTCACGAATCCCCTTCCCGCTTCTCCGAGGGCTCTTAGCTGCCCTGCCGGGAGAGAGTGAGTGCAAAGCACCAAGAGAGGAAAACAAACGACGACCCGCAAGCTCAGAAATGATTCCCAGTTCAGCAGCCACCGGACGTTCTCTTCACGGGCACAGTCGTGGAAAAGAAGCAAAACACCCTCTCAGCCTCTCCCCTAGAAAGAGGAACCGGGAGCTGTGCCCCCAGGCCTGCACCCCGACTCTAGGTGTGCAGGGAGGGGAGTTTGAGTCCGGAGAAACAGGCCCGAGAGTTTCCTCTTCGGCAAATTTAGGATTCTCTAAAACTCTCCGCAAACCCAAGCCAGCTCCCCTTCGGAGAGTCCCGCAGGCTGCCTCCCCGGGAGGCATCTGTCTCTGGCCTTGGCTCTGGTTCCCACGTGTGGGGGCCAGGCCTGGGGGAGCTGGCACAGAGCCCCCCTATCTGGCTCCCACTCAGCCTGGGCCGGGGCCTGGACTCCCGCTTCAGCTGCGCCCCCCGGAGCAGGGACCTGACCGGCCGGAGCAGACACTTACGTGCACACAGTGTTGATGTTCGACTTGTCGTCCAGGCCCTGGGGGTAGTTGGCCATGTTGTCGCCCAGTTTGAGCAAACAGTCCGAGAAGCCCTTAAAGACCGCATCGCACTTGCCGGCTGCTCTCACGGTCTGCACCAGGTAGGCTGCGGGGAGGAGGGGACAGCGGTCAGCAGCGCCCGGCCCCTGCCCTGCAGCCCCCGGCCGGCCCCTGCCCTGCAGCCCCCGGCCCGCCCCTGGCCCCCACACCTCCCCACTGCTCCCCCCTGCACGGTGTGCGGTGCCCACCAGCGCCCTGTTGAGATGCATGAAAGACGTGGCCCCAGAAGGACTGTCCTCTGCAGACGGGCATGTGTGGGCAGGTGGGGGTGGGCCCGGAACGTCCATTCCTGCTCCGCAGCCCCCCCCATCTCGCTCTCCACCCCTATTCCCAGGGCCCCCTCTTCTCACCTCCCTTTTCTTCACTCCCTCCCTCCTGGCTCCCAACACTTCCCGGCTGCTCTCCAAGGGCAAGTCTTCTCTGTCTGGGGTGACAGAGGGGGTCACCGCAGAGCGTGGGGTGTGTGTGTGTGTGTGTGTGTGTGTGTGTGTGAAAATCAGGGGGAAGGCAACGGCGCCTGGGGTCACGCCGTGGAACCCGCGGCCGCCTCATGTGCAACACGCCTCCCCTGGCCTCCCAGTCTGCGGTGGGCGCTCAGCTGCTGAACGAATAAATGAATACGGTGTCCAGAAGTCACCCGAGTGGATGGTTTGTTATAAAACTCAGGGCCTGCCCTGCAGTCTGAGACCCTCCATGCACCCTCCCCGCCCCCGTGGAGAGAGACGGGGAGGCTTGGGTGCACCCCTGGGGGGGGGGGGTGACCATCAGTCCAGGTCCTGCAGGGTCACTGATGAGCTTGCACAGGTGACCCCAGGTCATCCCTGCAGAGGCCAATTCCCTGAGCTTAGGGCCTCCTGCTCCCCCGACCCCTCTGTCTGAGGCCCAGGTCCCCAGGCCAAGTTCTTCATGACCCCCCTGCCCCCACAGTGACCACCACTCTCCACAGTGTGGGGGTGAGTGAGCCTGGGACTGAGGGCCCAGACCATGCGGCCGGCTCTAGGCCTCTGGCTCTGGCTCCCTCCAGAAGGAGGGTGGTGGGGAGGAGAGGGGACCCAGGCCACACTGAGGTCCACACTGCAGGCCTCAGGTCTGTCCAAGCCTGGGGTGCTGGTCAGGAGACACACACACGCACACACGCACACACACGCACACGCAGGCTACAGCCGCAGATGCACTGCGGTGGCCATTTGTCTCCACTCCCAAAGCCAAAGAGCCCGGCTCCACGCTCCGTGGCAAGAGGCCCGATGCACCCCGGGTGCCAGGAGGGCGTTCAAGACGCACCCCTTGAGGGGGAGGCAGGGGACAGAGGGGCGAACCTTCTCAGAATCAACACCGGCCTTCAATGTCCACGACCCCAAGCGCCGGCCCCTTCCTGGGCCCTGTCCTCGGTGCCGCCGCGGGTGTGTGGAGGTCTCCGGGGAGGTCCGTACCCAGCTCCCCCCCCACGGCCGCGGGTCCCCGACGCAGTGAAGGGGGGGAAGGTGACCGAGCCTGCATACGGCCCTGAGGACGCGCGGCCTGGGAATTGCCGCAGGCAAGAGCAAGGCGGGTCCCTGTGCTTTCTAATCCGGAACGGGAAGCTCCGGGGAAAGGCGGGCAGTGGCGACCTCGGCTCTGGCTGATGGGTAAACCTGCACAAAGCGCCAGCCCCCCACCACCGGAGACAGCAACATGGCCTAGAACCCCGAGTCAGGACACGCGGATGTCTGTGCTAACGGGGATGCAGCCGCCATGAGACAGGCCCCCCCAGAATGCGTGCCAGAAAGGCAGCGCAGAAGCAAAAGAAAGCCTGGTCGCCAGCCCCTTCCCTCATCCCCCTCGCTCCGGAGCCCTTACCTCCAGCCCCCAAACGCGGCGGTGAACTGGGAACCCCTAAGCTACATTGACAATCTTTTTTTCAAGGGGGAACTGGGGTTTCTGGGGGGCGGGAAGTGCTCTAGTCACGTTATCTTTGCAGGCGCTGCAGGGGAAGAGCCTCCATAGGGCGCATGTGTGAGTGTGTAAAACAAGTCGTGAACATTTCTGTGTGCTGCGCGGACCCCTTGGCCTCCGGTCGGCGAGGGGTGGCCGGCCAGGGACGTAGGCTGCAGGCTCACGCCTCCGTGCACGCTGCAGCCCGCGCGACCCTCTCTGTGGGCCCGAAACCTGGCTCCTGCGAGTCCCGGGCCGGCGACCTGGGCCCCTGCCCTGTCGTCTCCAGTGTCTTGGTCACAAGCCATTTTCCATCCATTCATTCATCCACCCCTTCGACCTCTCATTCACTCCAAACTTCCTCCCGCCGCGTCTTCATTTGCGTTCATCACCTTCTCCACCTCCCCGTCCCTCCCCAACCCCCCATTTTCTTGCCAAATGTCATAAATTTGGGACAGCTCCCAGATGTGGATTAATAAAGATCCAGGCTCTGGGGGGAGGGGGTGAGGACAAACATTCGGGGGCTCAATTTCAATCCCACAGCCAACAAACGGTCGTGTTCTGGCCGAGGTTAGTGTGTCCTGGCGTCTCCCCTATAGCACAGCTCGGTCTATTTTTTTTTTAATGTCCCTCCGACCCCAAGTAAGGTTATTTGCCACTGAGAAAAGAGCCCCAAATCATCTCTGATTAAAATCTCCATATCAAAATAACTGCTGTCTCCGGCTTTCTAGAAATTCGAAGGACAATTGCAAAATGCCACATTGACTTATTTCCAACATTTAAGGGATCTGCTGCAATTAGAAGTGTTCTTACTTATTGCGGCTCTGGGCACTAATGTCAAGGATTCAAAACAACCAGTTTCAAAACATAGGCATTCTCAGAATTCAAGGAAAACGCCAACAGCCTGCATCCACACAATCTAAAACCCCTATAATGTTCATGCAAAAAAAATCACTCAAAATCGTGTCGAAGGCATTAAAAAAATATAAAAACCTGCAAAGAATCCATGTTATTGTGGAGGTAACTCCATACCCCGTTTCCTCCACATTTTTCATGGTTTGCATTTCATCTCTCGCTCTAACCAATTCCCCGAAGCCCCCCGCCCCGCCCCCCAGTCCTGCAAGGACTTGGCTGCAGAGAATGCTACACCTTGAAGCCGCAGCAGGCAAATCCCCTCCGTCTCCAGCGAACCCGTTTGAAGAGTTTCTATTTTTTTCTCTCGTCCATTCTATTAATAATCTGCTTCACGTTCACTTCTAGGCCACGTTCATTAATCTGACCCGCCTGAGAGAAGCGGGGTTTTTAGTGCTGCCTTCCAGCACCCCTGCGTTCTGGGTGGAAAATGGGAACTTTTAAAAACCCCACCACAGCGGAACCAGGACGCCACATTCCTGAACATAAAACAGGGACTGCATCAGTCCCTGGGGAAGCAGCCCCAAACACACAGCAACAACCAACACCCGACATGACATACTGCAAACACTTCTTAACCCTTTCCTAGATTATAAAATGCAGACAGATGCCTCTGTGGAAACGGGAGCGGGCAAATCAATGCTCACAGAACATTGCATCCACATGGCCTTGGCTTGAGCTCAACCTCCCCCATGAACGCACGAAGCGCCGCGCCTTGCAGGGTCTCTGCCCTACTCAGTGCGCCCTGCAGCCCGTCTGCGGTGTCCGGTGCAAACGTTGCAGCTAGCACATGGGGGTGGGGCGGGGGTGTGGGGAGAATGGCAAAGTTCTAAATGCAGCAGTCGAAGCCCCGAATATCTTTGCTTTCTGCACATAAACTTTCCGGTTCCAGCTGCCTGGCCATCTTGTTCCTGCATTCACCTTTCCAGCATCCCGAATAACACCTTGCGGGCGTGCAGGGGCCCGTGCACTGCCCCAGAACCCCACAAACCGGGTCTAACCGCAGAAAGAAAAGCAGAAATGGACTTGCTCTTGGGGGGGGGGATAATGGGGGTGAGGGGAGCCCCTCCAGAACCCGGCTGGCCGTTCACATTTCCTGGTGAACCTTGGGAGTCTCTCTTTGGAGAAAAACCCACCCAGGGCGCGCGAGGCCCTAGCGGGGTGCCTCCTCCCCGCCTTGGGGGTTTGTGGGCTCCTCCGCACACCCCCGGGCGGTTGGGGGACCCCTCGGGCCGGGCTGGCTGAGCGGCCACTTACCTATTTGCACCGCGAGGATCAGTGAAATACATCTGCCGTTCAACTTAAGTCCCATCCTACGTTTAGTCAAACCATTGGCGACCGCAGACCTTTAAATAGTTAGAGAACGCGGGGAAAGCTGAAAAATAGGCATTGCCAACAAGTTCCAGGAGCGACAGAGACTTTATGCACGGGGAAGGCAGAGGGAGGAGAGAAAGAGAGGGAGCGAAGGAGAGAGAGCGAGAGAGAGGGAGAGAGGGGGGGAAGAGCTGGGAATGGTTCACTCCATTAGGAGGGGGCGGAGGAAGCACAGCCTCACACCCACGAGCAGGCCTGACGTGGGGGATGACACGGAACGATTTTTTTTTATTTAAATAAGGACACCTTGGTCGAGAATCGCCATTTATAGTCATCAGAAGCTGGAATTAATCCGATATCTCCAATTAACGCGCGGATTCGAACGAAATCTGGCCTCTGGGGGCGCCCCCTTCTCTACCACGGTGGCCACCCCCCCATCCCCGCCTCCTCCCTGTTCCCGGGCCCCCCAACCCCGCCCCTCCCTGCGCAGAACCGGGGCTCCCCTCCCCTCCCCGCCTGGAGCCGGGGAGCCCTGGCGCGCCCACTCGATTGTTTCAATCCGCTCCCCCTCCTCCCCCGGCGCCCCGGCGCCCCCCGCCTTACGGTGCGGGAAGGAGCGGGAGAGGGACCCGCAGCGAACCCGGCGCCGTGCATTCGAACCCCCGCGCCCCCGATCCGCAGGCGGGCGGCCTGCCCCCGTTTCCTCTCCAGCCCAGCCGCCGAGCCCTGCGCGCAGCCTGGGGCGCGTGAGCACTCACACTCACGCGCGCACACACCCGCCCGCACGCGCACGCCCCGGCCTTGAGGCTTGGGTCTGCACGCGTGGGGGCCCCTGGAATGCACACCGCGCGCCCTTTGTGAAAGTCGCCAGCCCCCAAGGCCCGAGCGGGCCGGAGAGGCGGCTCCGAGACAGCGACACCGGTTTTTCGGGGCGAGGAGAGCGCGGAGGCAGGAGACTCTGCAAAGACAGCGATCGGATACTAGCGACTGACTCCCCGGGCGTCAGGACATCGCCCAAGTACCTGGTGTGCGTGCTGCTTTCTGACCCTGATGCCCCCCCTGGGGTGCTTGGGTGCACACACACGCACCTCACGTACGCACACGCACACTCAGACCCCCCCCACACCTGCAGTTTTTGTTTTTTTTTAAGTGCGGGCACAACCCGGCCGGCGTAGCCGCAGCCTGCTCTGCAACGAAGCGCGTCTGCAGCTGCGCCTGTGCTCTGTGCAAAGTGCTTCCCACGACAGCGCGAGCTGAGCGTGAAAAACAAACAGGCTTCTTTTCTTTCTAAACGCCGGGACGATCTGCTTTCCTTTCCGTTTTCAGCACCCGAAGGAGCCTAAACCCTAGCTGCTTCTTCATTTTTTTTTTTTTAAGGATATGTGCTGCAAAGCGAGCACCCTCGCTTCCTTAGTCAAAGGCTCATGAAGGCTTCGGCCAACTTCAAGCCCGTGGAGAAAAACAAACAAACAAACAAAAAGAAAACGACCCGCCCCCCCATCTTCCAAGAATGCACGAGAAAACAGCAAGATATTAAATAACACAAATGCAAAAGGGTTCAGGAGGTCTCGAATGTCCTTCTGCAGGCAGCGCGCCACCTGCGCGCCCGTCCCCGGGTGGACACACTTATTCAGCCATTTGCAGGTGCATGGACAATGCAAAGGGAAGTGCAGAAATGGGGGCGGTGGGGCCGGCCGTGGAGATGGGGGGCTCCGGGGGAGCGCGGGGGGTCCTGACTGCAGCACTTTGTGACGCGGAGCGGGTGCACAGAGGGGGCCGCTCGCCCCAAGTCCCACAGGAGCTGGGGGCGCGCCCCTCCCAGCCACCGGCCAGGGGGCGGGGCCACGTAAGCCCCGCCTCTGGTGACGTCACCGGGTGGGTGGGTGGAGCGGGAGGGAGGTGGGTCTTTCCAGCGTCCAGGGGCCTCGGTGGCAGCCCTGGGTGTTTCCTTTCCCTGCAGTTGCGAGGCTCCCGGAGGAGCCGAAAGCGTGGGCGGGCGGCGAGGCCGGGGCTGGTGGCGAGAGGGGGGCGTCCCTCGGACCCTCCCCCAACGCCCTCCAATGGCAGAGCGGGAGGTTGGCCCGAGGGGGCGGGTCTTCGAGGAAGTGGCACAGGCCCCGCCCCCATCGTGGCCCCGCCCCCATCGTGGCCCCGCCCCTATATGGGGCTTGGCGCCTCGGGACCCGCCCGCCTCCCTGCAGCCGGCTCCACACTCTGACTTGCAGATTCTCGTGCTGGGGTCCCCTCCCGACAACCCACCCGCTGCCACCCCGAACTTGGGGCGCTAGGGGTGGCAGGAGGCGGCATGCAAAGGCTGCATAAAAGCAAGAGTGCAGCTGGGGGGCCTGGGAGCAGCCGCCCCAGGCCCGCGCGCCTGCGCACTGTGCCCGCCTTTGCGCCCCGGGCGGGTCCCGGGCCGTCGGTCCCTGGAGCGCCGCCGCCGCGCATTGCAGCGCCGGGGATGCCCGCGGGTCTCTGCTCCCCATTCCCCTCCCCTCGCCCCCCAGCCTCCCTTCTGCTGGCCTGGCTTGTTTAGAAAGCGACGATGTGAGAGCCTGTAGTACTGCACACGAAGGATATTGGCGGGGAAGGGTTGAAAGTAGGTGCACATGGCTTTGTTTTCTCCCTTAAGGGTTCTTATTTTTTAAATTTACATCTTTTTACAGTCCGACTGCATGTGAGGTGGGTTCTTCCTGTACCTTAATTGCAGGCCGATGAAATCCATGGCTGCCCACGCTTGCTGACTATTTGGAAACTGGAGGCCGTATCCAAGTTTGAAGGTGGCCTTCAAGAGTGGTTTGCTTTTGTTTTAATTTAAAAAGTCCACCCCAGATCCTGTTTGAGGTGAAAGAGCAGTGAACAAGAGTGAAACAAGCAAAAGCCCCCAAACACACAAAGCCCAGGTACGAGGCCTGTAGCCGTCAGCATTGTGAGGACCTTGGTTTGTCCCAACGTTGGGTTCCAGGTTCCCAGTCTGAAAGGTGGAGGAGATAGGAAGGACTAGGAAAGTGTCTTCTGACCTTCCGTGAAGCAGCGATTTTCTAGAACACTGTGGCTGAGGTGGAGAATGAGGATGTGCGGCCCAAAGAAGACAGAAAAGTTTCTGCCAGGACCTGTGGTGTAAGTCACCTTCTTGCAAAGGGCGTGTTTCCTTCTGATACGCAATGAATGGTTAATGTTAAAGAAATACACTTCCGGGAAGCCGGGAGGGCTCAGTGGGTTAAGCGCTCACTTTGCAGCCCCAGGGACTGAGGATTGAATCCCGGCCCGGCCTGTGTGGACCCATATGCTGAGCTGGGGAGTGCCCCCAGTTCGGTTCTCCCCGGGGTGAGACCCCAGCCCAGTTCCTGCCCTGTGCAGCCCCGCGCCCACCTGTGCATGAAACTATGTGGCAAAACCACTGATGTGCAACTATGGACACTGTTCTGGGCCCTCCCCCTTCTCTCTGTCTCTGTATCTCTGTCTCTGTGTCAAAAACAATAAAAATAAATCTTAAAAAAAGAAATACAGTTCGCGATAGACAAAAAAGCCATTGGTGCTGTTGGGGTCTGAATATCAACTTGAGCCGGGGGGACCTCGGAAAGTAGGTCTGTGTCATTAAGGCCTATAAATGAGCCAAATGTCTTCTCCCTGCAACTGCCAGGAAGAGACGGCGTCTACTCGTAAGCCTGGTTGGCACACACACTACCTTTCTCTGTTCACGTGGCCACAGCCCAGGCTCAGCCAGTGCACACGCCTGTGCCCCACACAGAAGTGTGCACGTGGCAGGCGAAAGCGTTGAGCCAGCTGATTCCCCATCTGTCTCCACCAGTCCTTCAGGAGTGGTTGCTCCAGACCTGCAATTTCCAAACACATCCCTCTGAGATGATCTGTAAGAGCAGTTGCCACAGCCACTAGGAAACCGTACTTCTGTCCGCTCGGTCAGAAAAACATCCACCGCTACATTAGGACACGTAGATTTAGCAGCATCTTTCTCATCCATTTTGTCGATCATGTTTTTACACCTTCAATGAAACCTTGAATTAAGTGATGAATGTAAATGGATATAGCTTTAAAAAAAAATCTAAAACGATGACAACTGTACCATATTTCAACTATGATGTGAATTAGGAGGGGAATGGAATTTCATGGTAATGGTTCCTGTAAAAATTCATCGTAAGAGCCCCGGGTTTGTCTGCAGCTGCTACATGCTAAGGTGATTTTTTACTGTTTCATCATGCTTCAAAATTAGTTGAAATTTCTAGGCCTTAAATATATGGCTGACCAAAAACAAAAAACAAATAAACAAAATGATTTTAAACGCACACTTCTGTAGGGTTATTATTCCTTTCTGATGAATATTTTTATCATTGGGTAACAGTCCTTTTCATATGTAATCATATTTTTGCTTAGTCTCTTTTATATGATTTTAATATAATTAGGCCAGATTTTCTTTTTTTAATATTTAGGTATCTGAGATATCTTGTATTTTTTTCATGTTTATTTTTAATCCCAGCCAGTCCTTATGCTTTAGATGTATCCCTTGTGAGGAACATATAAATATATGCATTTTTAAAAATCCAATTTGACAATATTTATCTATCTTAATGGTGTATTTAATCCATTTACATTAATTGCAATTATTGACATATTTACACATGTTTCTAGTATCTTTATATTTTGCTTTATTTTATTTTCAAATTATATTTCTTTTAAATTATTTCTTTAATACTTTGAATTGATATAGACCTATTCTCCCAAATAAAACAGGACAATTAGTCCACTTTCTTATCCATTGGCATCCTCCTACTCCTCACACTATCATATTGATATTATGTAGGCTTTTATTATTTTTTTAGAGATTTATTTTGTTGTTTGAAAGGAGGGGGAGAGACAGAGAGAAGGGGGAGGGCCCAGAACCGTCTCCATAGTTGTGCATCATCAGTTTTCGACATGGTTTTGTTCCACACAGGTGGGCGGGGGCCGTGCGGGGCGGGAACCGAACTGGGGGCCTCCCGCATGGGAGACGAGAACCTTTGCTGTCATCCTGGTGGTTACCAGTTAAGCCGCTGGGGCTGGGATCCGATCCCTAGACCTTGGGGTTGCAAAGCAAGCACTCCACCTGCTGAGCTATCCCAGCATCCCCTGTAAAAGCTTTTAAAAATGTTTTCTTTTTGAAATAATTTTAGACTCACAAGAAGTTGCAAGCATAGTACTGAGAGCTCTAGTTGTCACATCCCAATCCCCAGCTGTCCTTACTAGTGACATCTTATATAGTCATAGCATATTACCAAAACCATTGACATGCTACCATTAGCAAGATTAAAGAATTTACTCAGACGTCATTGATGGTTTTGTGTGCCTCTTTCATCGAACTTAACAAAGAAATAAAAAAAATATATATGTGTCTATGCACATTTCTAGAACTATTTTGCTTTATAGCCATGTGGGTCTGTAGTCAATCAAACCTGAGTTCATACTCCTGTCTCCATCTCCAATCCATTACCATATGGATCATTCTAGCCTCCTTCTCGGGCTTCCCTGTAACCTCTCACTCCAACAGTAATCAGTGCGACTCCCACCATCTGCCACCTGTTTTCTTCGCTGTTCAGCGCTAGTGCACATGGGCGGTAGTTTCAGAGTTGTTAACCTGTTCTCTGCTGGGGCGCAGTTTTATCACCCCAGGCCTTTTGCTTTTAGTCTTACAGACGCCGCCTTTGGTTCAGTTCCAAGTGACTGGGGTCAGCATTGTGCCCCCACCCCCCTACCCACTTCAGGGAGGATGTTCTGCAGATTTGGAAACAAGCAGACTCTTTTTGTCACCTTGTCCAGGCCTTCCCGAGTCCTTAACCTCCAAAGTGATTTTTCAACAAGTTGTGCACGTGCAGGTTTCCTGTTTGTGCTATAAAGTTCTGTGTGTTCTGACTGATGAACATTGAAGCGGACTGACTTCTGGGCCACTTTAGAATCTTCCAGAAAAGCAAACAGCCAACTCTGAAGTCCAGGCACCCTGGGGAAGGCCGAGGTGCCCCACGACAGCGTTTAAAGTGCTGCTGCCCCGTGGACGTGTAATGCGACCACGTAGGCCTTTTTACATTTCCTATGAGTCACCAAATAATAGCATTAAAAAAAAAAAAAGAGGTTGGGGAAAGCCGGGACGGCTCAGCGGGTTGAGCGCTCGCTTTGAGGCCATGAGGACCGAGGATCGAATCCCGGCTCCGGCCCAGGCAGGACCCACGTGCTGAACTGGGGAGTTCCCACAGTTTGGTTCTCTAACTGTCTCTGTCTCTATCTCTCTCTCTATCTGTCAAAAAGTAAAATAGAAATAACTATGCACTGA